>VUQG01002270.1:0-13114 GCA_015106755.1 Etia nguti
CCAGGATGAGAAAGGACGAGGGTTGGGCGTGGGGTTAGCAACCCCACCCTCTAAAAAAAAAAAGCCATGCTACAGAAACTGCAACAACAAGTACAAGTACAAGTACATCCCAATCACTGCCTGGACGGGAAGACTCCCCTTCAGTGGGGCCCATGATGCGTGCAGGTGGAAGCCTTCGGGAAGCCAGCTCGCCAACAAGTCTTCTTACGACCAAGGCCAGTTTAAGTCCGTTGGCGTGGTGTTGTTGTGGCCCTATGCTCCACCAGGAGTCTACAGGCTTGATGATGACCCTGTACTTACATGCATTATGCGGCCAACAAGTCAGGTTTTTGCAGGAAACAATGAAACAAGTACACTGTAAGTACCCTGTACTTTCTGGGGCACGAGTCATGTTATGGAGTGACTAAGGTGCAAGTACCCTTTACTTACGTGGAATTTGCAGGAAAAGTACAGTGTATTTGTGGTCTAACAGTGTGATTATTTTATCATTTACTGCAAAAACCTGATTTGTTGCCAGCAAATTGCATGCAAGTGCAGGGTACTTACAGTGTACTTCTTTTATTGTTTCTTGCAAAAACCTGACTTGTTGCCTGCAAAATGCACGTAAGTACTGGGGACCTGCGCCTAATTCGCGGGTCGTGTTATAAAGTTTTACCAGATACAGTTTTAGCAAAATATTTCTAGCTAATATTTCTAGCTGGTGATTCGAAAATACCCATAGGTATGAATGTGAGTGTGAATAGCTGTCTGTCTCTCTGTGTTAACCCTGCAGCAGACTGGCGACCTGCCCAGGGTGTACCCCGGCTCTCGCCTTATGGTAGCTGAGAAAGGTAACCGTGATAAAGACAAACGGAAGAGAATAGATGGATGGATATTTATAGCGACTACAACAGTGACTGTCAGAGATTTATTAAAAAAAATAACTTTACTAACTGTCTGAAATAGATTTGACTCAAATAGGTTTCAGTAAAGACATCTGCTAATTCAGTTTGATCAAAGTACAAGGACCGCTGTCACTTTCTGGCATGAATACGTTTCTGTGTGGAGAAAACAGTTCCTGTTTCTCCCCCAACTGTCAAAAATAACACAGTACAAGAAAGCTGTCAATCATCTACAAGGGGATGATAAATGACAAAAATAAAAAGCAAGTTATAATTCAACAGTTGTGGTAGGGACATATCAAGTCTCATGTCTGGAGAGCACTACAGCAACAAGAAATATGCTCAGAGTCAAAGTAGTAAGAGCAGAAAGAGTCACTGACACTTCAACCAAACTAATACAAGGAAGCTGCCCAGTGCTTTTTTCTGGAAGAGGGCATTTGGGACCGCATTTATTTGCATATTCACACTCCTGCTGTTTAGGATACCAAAACACCTCCTCCATCTGACTTCTAACATTCTAATCTCACATTCTCAATGGCTTTCTAATGACCACTCCTTATGCAAACATCTTAAGCTCACCACTTCACACTGTTACTTGTTGCCTATATCCACTATGTCCCTATGTTCACTTCTCCAGATTGAGAGTGATATATGTACTGCATGGTGTCCATCTTTCCATTACTATACAGCACAAAGTCCATTGCATGCATAGCCCATCTCTCATAGTTAATAAGAAGAAAAGCCTCTCTGAAAGGCTGTGGAGGTGAGCAGCCTACTGTTAAACGTTTTTGTAGTGAGTTGCTCTCCAGCAGAGCAGTAAAGCTTTGTCACTGCAAAAACCACACTGTGAGTTTCCAGTGACATACAACACAGAACAAAAGAATGGGAAATGATGCAGATCTGTTGCTGAACATGAAGCCATCACTTACATTTTCAAACACAGTAGTAACACAGAGAAATATGCATAATTTCAGGTTATGCATTAAAGCAACTATGCCAGGTGATTAACACACTAATAACCTGGAAATACTGAAGAAAAGCTTTTATTTCATTGAGGCTACAACAGACTTTCTCATCTTGGAACTTGTGGAAAACACAGCACATGATTACAAAGGTATATGTAAATGTAGACTCGTTTAGTAAAAATGTATTTAACAAAATATGATTTTACCCATTTCTGTCATTCGAGGTGACTCTTAATCTTAGATATGAAAGTATCAAGAACATATACTTTCATATGCTCCATTGGTATGGATAATTAAATCAACATCCAAAAAAAGGTTTAAAAAAGGTAACAGTGGAAGGAGTGACAGCTTTTGCCAGGGAAAGAAGATCAGAGATGTGACCTAGTAAATACTGTATCTGCTTTATACAGCAGCAATGCATCATCATCATTATTATTATAATTTGATTCAGTTTTGCGATTCAATTCAATTTTATTTATATAGCACCAAATCACAACATCCAACAACCCCCCCTGAGCCAGCATTCGGCGAGGGTGGGAAAGAAAAACTCCCTTTCATAGTTAGAAACCTCTGGCAGAACAAGGCTTATAAAAATGGATCAGGCTCAGGGAGGGGCAGCCATCTGAATGCAGGTGAATGAAGAAGAAATAGTGCATCATGGGAAGCCCCCAGCATCCTAGGTCTTTTGCAGAGTAACTATGGGTGGATTCAGTTTCACCTCATCCAGCCCAAACTATAAGCTTTATCAAAAAGGAGTTTTAAGCCTAATCTTAAAAGTAGAGATATCTGGCTCCCTAATCCAAACTGGGAGCTGGTTCCACAGAAGACAGGCCTGAAAGCTGAAGGCTCTGCCTCCCATTCTACAGTTAAATATCCTAAGAGCCACAAGTAAGCCAGCAGTCTCAGAGGGAAACGCTCTACTGGGATGATATGGTACTGTGAGGTCTTTAAGATTAGATGGGGTCTGATGATTCAAGAAATCTGGAATCTTCTTTTGTCTCTTTTAGTGCTGACCAGACATTTTAAAAACAGCAAGTTATTTCCATTTGGGAGTCATCCAGTTGTCTTTATGACATTAGAGTAACTTGTTTTGACATTAGTTGTGTTACTTATAAAAATGCATCCTCTGTCCAATTAAAAAGCCCTGTATTTCTACAGCAAACAAATGTCACTCTAGCTCCTGTGTAAATCACAGCTAAAACAACCTATACTCTATAAGAGATCTTCACGGGAGGATAACAAAGAATCAGTGTGATGTTTCTCAGTTTGAATTTTCCATACGGTCCAATTACTGCTTTAATTGAGGCCAGTCTTGTTAATTAGCAACATAAACTGGATTGTTGAAAAAAGCAAGCATGAGTGAGGAGGAGATGAAAAGAGGATGAGAGACGTGCAGAGGAAATGAAAGAACACAAGGTGTCTGAAAGGTTGAAACTATAATTGGACTTGTAAACACACACAAAAACATTGTTACCGTTGACACCGTGATTAAATCATCACATTGCTGGTTTTTGCTTTTACTTATTATTATGAAGTATATTTGATTAAATAAGTGCCTGTAGAACAAATACACTATCAGCATTCAGACTGTTTGTATATAAGCTCTCACTGTGCAATTCTGAGTGCAAAATCTCTTGGAAAATGAAGGCTTGATTTCTGCAACCAAGACAGGAAGAGGATAATGCTTTTCTTTAACCTGGTGACAGGTTACCAACTAGTACCTGTCACCAGGTAAAGTCATTTATGGTAGAAAATTCAAAATAACAATGGAAAAAGAGCCCTGTTGTGAAAGCAGACAAGGAAGGTGAAGAGGGAGAAACCAAAAGTAAAACAGAAGTGAACCGTTGATGGCACCCACTGAATGGAGTGCTTCAGGACTTCCAGTGGTTCAAAAGCGACATTCAGTTGGTGTTATTTCCACTACATCAAGAAGCACTGAAACCTGGCAGCTCAGAAAATGGATAAAAACGCCTTTATTGAGGTTTCCCGAGTATAGGATCCGCTGTGAATGTGATGCAATAAATCTTTTGGTTAGAATTTATGCATTTTACTATACTGGTGAGAATAAAAGAACCAAAGAGCAAAGAGAAAATGGTGTTCATCGTAAGCCCATGACTGGACGACTGAATAACGATAGACAAAAAGAACCTTTAGTAACCACAGGAATATTTTAAATCAGTTGTGTATGACACTCAAATATATTACAAGCAGTCATAACTGACTCTCAAAAGCACAGTGTTTGTCTATTATCACTGCATATTTTTAAAAAAGATAAAAGCCTAATTAATGCCAGCCAAGCAAGCATCAAGTCAAACACCTCATAAGTGGTGCTTATTCAGTAGTGTGTATAAGCCTCTATAAAAGTTTCTGTGATTTCAGCTAAAAATTAAATTAAACATGAAAAAACACGCCTGTACTGCGCTGTACAACTAAAGCTGCCCCTTTTCATTGAGCGATGCATGCATGTAGTGTTATTGTCACTGATAGTAGGATTACTGATCACTGCATTGTGAAAGGGTCTGTGTGTTATCTTTGTATTCAACTCAAGTCAGAAGGGGACTTGAGTAGAATGCTAATGCCTTGCTCCCACAAAGCACAGCACTAGAAACTGGAGGCATTTTATTTGGCAGTACACAGGCGCTACAGTACACAAGATTGGATTTAGAAGTAAAACGCCACAGTCAGACTAGGGAAAACAGAGGTTGGAGACTGGGGCACAGCCAGAATTACTTCAAATCCAGTTGCCTTTGAAATGGTTGCTTTGAAGACGAGGACCAGGTCTGCAACCACTCGCAGTCAGTTGGAATCTTCAAAGCATCTTTGGTGCATCGAGATGGCAATTAAACAACAAGAAGAAGCAACCTTGCTTTTATATACAACCAGAGTTGGGCCTCTGGTTGCAAAGAAATATGTGACTCTTATAAAGAGTTATGTCAGGAAGGGCATCCTTCACCAAATTAATCGTGCTGATCATAAAAAAATCAGGTTTCCATACTAGATCCACGAGGGCCTGGGTTAACAACAACTGCCTCGTGGATGTGTTGAAGGAGGACATGCAGAGGGTTGGTGTGACAGAGGAGGACGCTAGAGATAAGGTGAGATGGAGGCCAATGATCTGCTGTTGGGACGCCTAAAGAAGACTCTTTGCTGAAGGGGCGGAGAGTAGCATTTAGGAGACTCTTTTTTTCCCTCACTAACTGGATTCATTTTCATGTTTTAACTCCACTTTCACTCACCGGGTAGATCTACGCGCCATGCCATAACCCAGTTTTTCCTAGATGATCAATATCATTTATGTCAGTGGTTTAATACCCAGTACAGAAATGCCATGTCATCGTGTAGTGATATCGTATTAGTAGATTTACTACACTTAGACAATATTTGATCCTAATAACACTGTAATGCAAAGCAATGTAAGGTGAAATAAAATAATCAAGAATATTGACCCATATCCTACTCTATCCAGATAATAAAATATAGCTGATGTCAAACCAATCAGCTTATCAAGTGGGTTTCCACCTGGCAGCATTTTAATCAGAATATAGTTCAGGGCAGTGAAGCTGATGCCGCCAGCTGGGTGGTTTCAATGCGTCTGTGACCTAGCCTGACACAAAGGTGATAAAGAGGGTCAAATTTTAAGCATCATGTTGTCATCCTCAATTCACATCAGAGTGATTTGTTGTTGATTTTTTTTCTCTCAGAACACTGTTTGATATCAAATTGGGGGAAAAAGGAGAAAAAAACCCCTCCTTGTCTGCTCATCTCCTCATCCAGCGATCCCTACCAAATGAGCAGCTCACTGAGGTTCAGTCTATTAATCTTGTCAAATGGATTCAGAGAGCAAGGATATTATAGACAGACATGAGCTCAGGACAGGGGACCAGATGGCTTTGCAAAATGGAGAGAACAATAAAAAGAGGAAAAAGGAGAGTAACTGAGTGCAAAAAAGCACCCCATAAAAGTGCCGAATAGGAAGGGATAAGATTTTTCAGGAGTGAGACATCATGGAGAGACATTCACATGGGTGAAGGAGTCAGTGAAAATGACAGGCTATGGCTCCTGCTGTCACTGGCTCTCAGATGTTAAGTCATGGTGCTTTCCTTGACAACTTGCTGTCATTACATGCGGCAGAAATACAGCTCCCTGTTGAATTATGCATGGGTGGGGGTAAGATAAAGGCTAAGTCAGGTATCAAGACAAAAGCAGCAACACATGTATGTGGAAAAAAAGGAAGCCACACACACAGGGAATCACAGAAGGACAGATGACCTCAGCTCGGTTCCTTTTTTGATACATTGCTGCAGTCATCTTTTAGGCAAATGAAGGTCCTTGATGTGACACACAGCCCAAGCTTAAACTTCAGTGTAAAATATAACCTGTCTTCCATGACTGCACTCCTCGGTGGTGATAAAAATAACAGGCAGAGCAGCCATACGGTGGGATAATCTACAAAAGTCTCCAAGTGTGGCAGATAAGACAGAGCTTATAAATAAATTACTTGCGTGAAAAAATTACCTTGAGATGAGAACTTTATCTGGGACTCTGATATTAATTCCATATAAAATGAGGATGTAAGAATACAAAGGATCTGATGTAATTTACAGGATCAGGTGACGCACCTGAAATGGATGTATGAAAACACACCACAGTGATTAAAAACCTATTAATAATTTGTACTATAAACCTATTATTTGTATTAAGCTTTGTTTTTAAACTTTAATAATCTGGAGATATACAGTTGCCCTACATTAGGTCCTCATAGTAAGCATCTGGACATTTCAGAGACCTTTTCTCAGTTACATGCTAACAATAGTAAAATTTGTAATACGCTTTCTTTCTTTAATATATTAAAAAATGTTAATACAGGCTCAGCATGTCTATTTAAATATACTTTCTTTCTTCAAATGTTAACTGAAATGAGATCACACACGAGAAACTGAAGCATCCATCACTGTCACAGTAATTAGGTTACATCATTCATATCATAGAGGTTTTTAAGGGAACCATTAATTGGAAGTGAGGTTATTAAAATAGAACTCATGGGCTAATAATAGGCACATTTACCCAGATATTAATTTCTCATCTCACAAAATAACCAAATGAGAATAATGAGTAAAAAGAATAGCAGAATAAAATTTGTATTTTCTCTCTTCATTTCATAACACATAATCTAATAAAACAACAGTCTACCATTGCTATTAAACCTATTTCTATTTTTGGTGATTTCCATTTTTAGGCGGAGCTGTCTGTGAGATATAAAAGCTGGTGGTGGTTCATGATGGCTAACAGTGAAATAGACACAACTATATCTAGCGAAAGGGTAATCAGGGATAGGCACAAGCAAGTGATTTGTGCAGAAGTCGTCAAACAAGTGGTCCAGAGTAAGAGAGACTCTCTGTGCTGCCCAACCGTTAAATGGTGGACGTTTTTCACCAAAGCCGTGTTTTTACTGAGACATTAGCAAAAGGGAAAGATACAGACTGAAGTTTACGACGTGTATGTACTTTTCATTAAATGTATCATGACCACTTAGGTTTGACAATACTGCATACAGGAAATGTCAGGTCAGTTAATCATAAGGAGTGGTTTATTAATATTGTGGCAAAAGAAATTCTATTCAAACCCCCACATAGGTTGATTTGGGAAAAAAAAGAAGTTAAAAATAAGAAAGAAGACACTGAGAGAGGGAGGGAGAGAGGCAGAGAGAGACAGAAATGAAAAGGCAGAAGCTTTAAAAGCTTTGGGAAGGATTTGTATCCAATAAGCCATGGTGAGGATTAAACCATGTTAATGCAACACAACACATGCCTACACAAACTGGACACAGTGCACACAGCACTCTCTCTCTCTCTCAACACACACACACACACACACACACACACACACAGAGAGAGACTAAATCTATTATATTAATATAAATTTTATTTTTTTTAAATGACGCAAACATGTAAACATCTAATCTAATGACTCACTGGACCAGGATAGTTCCCAGTGGTTATTAAAACAAGTAAAGCTGTGCCTATCGTGTCAGCAATACTTCTGTTCGTTTGGCCAAAGTAGATTCAGCATTCAAAAAAGAAGTTTTATGAAATCACCTTGTGTGAGGCGATGTACTGCAACTCCATTAAAGCCAATCCATTGCCTCTATGCAAATTAATGGAACAAAGTGTTCTCATGAGAGGCAAAATCCCCTGCAGGACTGCAGCCTTGGCTTAGGGCTCCTGTATACAGCTGAGAGGCACATAATTTCCTCCACCATTATCTACAATGCTGTGTAATTAGTTTAAGTTTAGAACAAGAAAAGAAATATGCTAGAAGATCTTAGACTGGGCCGAAGATATTCCTGGCCACACATTAGACTACAGTGTCTGTTTTGTCTTGGTCCCTGAATAAGAAAGTTGTAAAGGCTGTCAGTGTGTCAATTGCTTCTGACAGATTAGTACAGCGCTTAATGAAAAACAGAAACTGAAACCAAGTGTGATCAAAGTAAGTTGATTGCAGGCTGAAAGAAGGCAATGTGATGGTATCTGTCTGTTATGTAGTGAGGCCCAGTTTTCAAGATGTGAAGAAACCAACTAAATATGCCATAATCCCTATTTCAACATGGATGCTCTACGGTGTGTAAAGGCTTTTCCCTGAAAAATGAAAACAAAGAAAATCTGAACATGTTTACTGTGCACTCAGTTCAGTTTAACAGGGCAAATATTTGATGGAGTTATGTACAGTTGCTGCTCCTTGATATTCACAAACAGCTCTGCCCTTTTTGTTTTACATAAACAATCCTGAATAAATGCATTCACTTTATCTTTGCAGACAGGATCCACACGATTAAGATGTGCATTTATGACAATAACAATTTGAATTCCAAATGTATGAGTGTTCGATTGTTCACTGTCACCAATTTAATTCACATAATAGACACAAGAAAATATTGCATGTACTGATTTTATGTATCTAATTAGCACTAATATGAAATGCAGTATTATATATGATGGTGCTTCTTACAGCCGTTGATTAACACAATATTAACAGCAAACAAAAGTGCAGCGTATAATGTTTGTGTGATTAATAAATGGCAATACTGGATCAAATCCTAAGAGGGTACTAAATGGTGAGTAGAGAGGCACTTTAAATGTCCTACTATGTAAATGAAAACAGGGGAATTATGTAAATTATAGAGACAAAGCACACTTGTTAACTAAGAAGAGGCTTTTTTTTACTAAAGTCAAATATAACAGGCATATCTTGTTTTTCTCTCTGCTAACGCACATTGTTCGTGTGCTTTAAATCCATTAAAAAATATGAGTCATTCTAGTTTAAAATGTGCGAGGGGATCATTCGGAAGTGTTTACTGGAAAAATGCTGAAATTTTATTGGTCCGAGTTTTGTCTTATGTTCGCCGACATGACCAAACAGCAGTCTCCAACACTGAAAAATTAAGCAGAATGCAGATGCAGTTTCTTATATGACAACTTGGGACTAACTCTAATAATGTGTCTATTTGTGCATGCTCAAAAACGTTCAAATTTACAGCAGAAATAATCATAGCCAAAAACATTGGTACGATAATGATACCTGGTACCTACTTGGCCAGGGTTCCAAATTTTGACATCAGCAGACTGCCTTCCACTGATTGTCCAGGGAATGATGTCACTCGATGAATCATGAGAGCAACGCCGCAAGAATCAAACCCGTCATTTTTTAATGGCTACACATAAAACAACACTGTGGTTCAATGACCAGATGCAGATTATCAGTTTAGCAGCAGGTATACCATCGCCTCGATGTCCTCCATTGTTCGGGTTTGTTTGTACCGCATATAAATTATGTCATTGAGTGAGTTTCAGCACATGTTGCTATACCGACACCACTCACATTAAGGTGGAACCCAACTTTAATAGGAAATGACCATAACCGAGTAGAGTCAAGGCACGTTGAGTAGGTGCTAGTGGAAAAGAAGCATAAGTGAGAAGTGGATAAAGAAACAAGTGCTAGCTGAGTTACCAAACTCTACCATATATATAGTGCTGGTGATTTTTGGAGCATTTTTAATGTAATAATCTGAGAAAAAACCTCTGGACTAAAGAGAAGTGGGTCCGTCTGGCTTCTTATCATCAAAAGCCTGCATTTCTGATAGTAAAGAGAAGAATTACTGCCTTTGGAATTGACAGCATCACTGCTGAAAGGTATGCACAGGTTTTAGAGCAATATGCTCCCAACCAGAGGATGTCTTTTCAGGGAAGATCTTGCACATTTCATCAAGACAATGCTAAAGCACATACTGCATCTATTACAACAGCATGGCCTGCCTGCAGTCAAGACCTTTAGCCAACTAAAAACATTTCGAGCATCACGAAATGAAAAATACAGCAAAGAAGACCCCGGACTGTTGAGCTACTAGAATCCTATATCAGACTTGAATAGGATAACATATCTCTCCTAAATGTCCAGCAACTAAACACCTGAGTTCCCAGATGTTTGCAGACTGTTGTTAAAAGCAGAGAAGATGCTGCAGCATGGTAAACATGGCCCTGTCCCAACTTTTTGAGATGTGTTGCTCTCATCAAATTCAAAATGAGCAAACATTTCCCTTCAAATTAAACATGTTCTCAGTTTAAACATTTGATTTTCTATTGTGAATAAAATATGAACGTGTAAGATTTGAGACTCTCGCCCTATGTCAGCTGGGATAGGCTCCAGTCCCCCTACGACACTGAATTAGACAAACAGAATGAATGGATTGATGGATGGATGGAGATTTGCAAATCATTGCAGTCTTTCTTTGTTTACATTTTAAACAGCGTCTCAACTCTTTTGGAATTGGGGTTGTATGATTCCTCCCTTCAGTGTACTGCAAAAGAGTTCAGCTTTTAAACTTTTCACCTTTGATGTTTCAGCATGCCCCGATGAATGGGCCACTGTTGTGTGTGTTTGTGTTGCAACTCAGTGAGGCAAAAGAAAAAAGAAATCACTAATGCAGCAACTGCAGGAAGGGTATTGATTTGTGTCTTTGAGTACAAAAACTAAGGAGCTACCATTAACGACGCTGCAAAGTTAGCAAAATACACATTCCCAGGACATTCAAGCACATTTTCTTAGTCTATTTTGGCACGTTCAGAAGAAAAAAACATAATCTATCTGCTTTCTTTCACGTTTTAGCTGACTATGAAATCCAGCATCATTCTTAATCTCTCTATGTATCTAATTATAGATGAATTTTTCCTTTGATAGCCAAATAAAGACATTCAGGTACTTCCCCATGCTTGTCTGGTCCAGTTTTCTCCTATAGATAGTACTGCAGAAGAGATTTGTGCTTAGATTGAAATTAATCCAGTGTGAAATCATCAGTCCAGTCAGTGCTGTACCTCAGGGAAGCCCTGCAAAAGTGAGGGTAGCCATGATGCTGTGCACCACAGCTACGTTCCATCAGTGCTTGCTGCTCGCGGGCAACACTATACAAGCATCTAAATGACAAAACATGTCTGTTCATGTTCATCCAACACTAGCACACATACTGTACTCGTGTTACATTGAAATGATTTAACATCAAATACACTGGCATTTCTATTCTGATCGGTTTTTTGCCTCAGCAACCATACACCCTCTGAGATTTATTAGTCTCTGCAAAGGACAACAAGTTCTGCCTCCCACAGCCTTCAGGATCTATCAGTCTAGGCAAGGTCAAGGCGTGCTGTCTTTATGGAGCTCTTTATGAGCCAGTTCTCCTGGTGGTTAAGTGGCTTTCATGTATCCAACAACAGCAACCAGCCAGCGAACATCACATTAGTACTGCACTTATACTGTTCCTGGCAATAAGATGCTAAAATAGGCAACAGGTGAAGACAGAATATCAAAGTGGTGATGGGGTGGAGGGAAAAAGAAGAGTAGATCTACTGTACCTCACTGGGGTGGCTGAAGAGCTTGTTTTTGAGGTCAGTGAAGAGCTGGCTCATAGAGGAAGAAATCCTGTAAAAATAAAGATGCCTCATCAACTTCAGGGATTATAACAAGCTGTGTTATTTTAATTTGTAGTATGATGAAAATAAAGTTACGAGCCAAGTCCTCTAAGTCTCTGTCAGACTTTCGCTAGACAGCTTAACTTTGACTTGCAGAAGTGAGCATTATTATTGCCCTTTCTCCATGTTTTTCATTGTCTTCAATATTTCTTATTGTGTTTCATTCATTTGGAAATTCAATAAGTCTTTGGAGATAAGAAAACATCACATCTTAAGAGATAAAATGTTTTAATTAAAAACCCAAGATTAGATTAGGAAAATGCTTCTGGAGGCAATAAATCCACAGCAACTAGAACAGGAGAAATATTTTTCTGCTTATGCAATATGCCTTTGCCATATTGCTCACTAAAATTATAAAGCAGTAATTTGACTATGTACATCAATTACAAGAAGCTCTTTTTCATTTTTTAAATTCTGGCAACAGCAAATGCTTTAAACAATTCAGCTTTACCCAGTGCTGTCATACAGAAATTTAAAAGCCAAATATTAAAAAAAAAAAGAAAATGTTGCAAAGCAGGCACTAAATTTAGACTGCTGTGTCACTGTAGCTTTACTTTTCTTTTTTTCTTCTGAAAGATAGGTTGAAGTTGTCAAAAAAAATGTGAGACATCTTTCAAAACAGTTCGTTACTGGAGCACATCAGGGGAGAATAAAGCATTTCTCACTCTTTGTTAGTATTTGTGTACATTTAGGCAAATAACTAAGCATAATTGTAATAATGTGTATGTATCTGCTACCAAAGCAGAGTCAAAAATGTTTCTGACATTTTCACATTGTCAAAATCTGCCACGCCCACAGCTGTAAGACACGAGTCCAAGTATTGTCAAATGTATTTAGAGAGCTTGAGTGCAATAAAGAAACAACTGTGAACATTGAGGGACCTCCTCAGATAAACATTTTACAGAGGCAACAGCAGTCTCACATTAGAGGAATAAGGATATGTGGTGGTCCAGTGAGGAAAAGATGCAGTGGATGTAAGCTCTTTTCTGATTCCCGAGGGGGAATATTTGATGTGAGTTCGGAGACAATTTGTGAAAATGGGGCGAAGGAGTGTTCCCTGATCTGGTGGACTGGCTTTTTTAGGGACGTTCACACAGGAAGCGATTCGCTCATGGTTCCTAAAGCAGACCGTCTGCTTTAGGAAATGCATCCTCAGAGCTGAGAACTGTAAATGCTGCAATAAATCTGCCAAATTATCTGAAGGAAAACTATAAAAAAATAAAAAATAAAAAAAAAAAATCACAAAATACAT
>VUQG01002270.1:16757-38203 GCA_015106755.1 Etia nguti
CACATGTAAACCCCCCCCCCCCCCACACACACACACATACACACCATCATCACCACCACCACCACTACTAGGCTCACTGTCACCCACACACGTTAAGATCAGTATGATGCTAATTTTTCCACTAGGTGAATATGTGGTCATTACATCTGTTAGTCATGTAAGCAAAACCTAGAGCATTTAAAAAAAAAATTAAAATCAAACACACTCACTTTGCTCCATGGTTACATTAAATTACAGGGAAGAGTGCTCAGTTTTCTCTCATATTTTTCCTTTGTTCTGAACAGCAGTGTTTGGCTATCCCTATTGTTATCAAATGTCACTTGCTGAAGCTCGCTCCTGAGAGAATACTGCAAAAGGCTGCTTTGCTATGTGAGTGCTACTTTCTTGCTCTACTTCCTGCTCTACTTCTTGTCCCCTATAAGTAACCTTGCTCTGGCATACTTTCTTTAGCTAGTCCACCAATGCTGACAAATGTTCATGCTGTTGTAAAAGTTTTGCTTTATTATGTTTAAAACCTTTTAAATGGTAAGATAACAAAAGGCAAGACACAATAGAAGATACAGCACCAACTAACCACCACTGTGATTTTGATTGTAGTATCTTATACAGGAATTACTGTGAAAACTCTTAGAGGCGTTTATGGTTCTGAGACCATGAATGTTAACAAGCCTGGTGAACTGGATTTTTCCTTTTGGGTCCCCCTGAAGATGCAATTTCTGGTTTTGAGTGAAATATGTAGTCAACTACTGTCCTCACACGCAGAGCAGCAAAACCATGCTACAGTGGATCAAGCTTGCAGTTAGACAGCAATTAAACAAAATTCTGCAATGCGGCACCTTGCCTCAGGGTTTTGCAGAGGAGGGGGTGTTTCATTACGCTTTATAATTTAACACATGAAACAATCAGAAAAATATGTCCCTCATTTTCACAGCCTTGTTCAAATTAACACTGTTTACTTTTACCATTCACTCTCTGACCACTGGCACAATCGCTCTCTGTCTCACTACTCGCTACAACTTCAAAGCTTTGCTGTGCCCTTAAGAAGACTAGTAGAATTACTAGCATGGGAGATGACTCTGACATAGCTGTTTGAAGAAGTCGGGGTGAAACAGAAGTCGGGAATAGAGAGTTGGGATAGGGATAGGGATGGCTGCAGCTATGGAGGTAGAGCAGGCCATCTACTGATCAGAAAGTTGGTGGTTTGATCCCTGGCTCCTCCAGTCTGCATGCCAAATATTCTTGAGCAAGATACTAACCCCGAGTTGCTCTCTGATGTATCCATCAGAGTATGACTGTGTGTGATTGGTAGATAGAAAGCACTTAAGTATAATGGGTGAATGGGTGTAAATGGATGAATGAGGGACGTTGTATAAAGCGCTTTGAGTACTTCAGAATCAGAAAATTAGTAGAATCAGTCCACTTACCAAGTCATAGGATGCATAGGATCTATGCAGTCCTGTGAAAAACTAAGTACATCATTACTGCTTGCATTGGAATTAAGAGGATAAGTAGCACTCAGCTACTGCTAATGAGATGCATTTGATTAACTGATCATAAGCAAAGCAGTTTCAGCAGTTTGCTGCCTGGAGCTTTTCAGGTAATTTGCTCCCAGTTATCAAAGAAATGGATCTACCCCCAAATTTACTCTGAGGTCAGACCATGCAATGCCTCGAAAAACCTTGAAAAAATCCAACCATTACATCTCAGACTCTACAGGCTTCAGCTAGTATGTTAAATGTCAAAGTTCATGACAGTACAATTAGAAAATATCTGAACAAGTATAGCTTTCTTGTAAGGTTTGTCAGGAGAAAGGGCCTTCTCTCTAAAAAGAACATGGCAGCATGGCTTAGGCTTGCAAAGTTGACTCTTGACAAACCACAAAACTTCAGCAACAATGTGCTGATGATGATCGCATACTGCCATGTGATGTACGATAGTTTATCCAGCCTAATCAGTGCAGTAAAATCATTGGTCATTGGAAATATTCACTCAGTATTAGATCAATGAGAACATCATATTGCCTAGAGAACTATAAATCACCATGATGACTGCTTGGAAAAATACACCTAAAAACAACTTCAGTGTATCAGCCATCATTGAGCTAGGAGTGTCTCTCATCTGATTGCCCATGGGACTCCTTGCTATGGTAACAACCCATCTAATGACCACCATTGTGGCAACAGCTGCAGTCGTAGCAACAGTTGGCTATTGCAGCTTTTTCACACTGAGACAAAAGGACGAGAGGGTGAGGAGGAGGAGAGGGCAGGAGGCTTTCTGTCATCCGCAGTCAGATGGGGCATGCATTAGTATCTGGTGAAGCTCCTCTCGATTCATCCTGTTTTTTAATCTCTTCATCTGTCTTTTATCTGTAGGTTACCTCATTTTCAAGAGATAAGTGACCGCTTAATTCTCAGACAAATGGATTTTCAGTTCATAAATACAGAAATTGCTCGCATCATCCCCATTACAATATTCCTCTCTTTTGTTCATTTCTTGCAGCAGCGTCAACTCAAAAAGAAAACAAAAACAATATGTGTTAAGCAAGTCCCTCGTCTATCAACCTAATGTCATTCACCCACCCTAGTGATTCTTCTATCCCCCTCTTTTTAGCATCCTTATTCATTTGTTCAAGTTGCACACTATAATTTTTGCATCATATCCTCTCACCTCTCTCATGGCTTCTGCCGCCTCATCCCTCACACTGTAATTTACCTTTCTTTATGAGTCTCCAGCTCTAACCTTCTCCCTGCCTCTGTCTCTCCATCAACACCTCCCCTTGGGCTGTGAGTGGCCCATGTGAGCGAGAGTGCTGAGAGAGCCTGAAATATTGATGTCCTTAGGCGATGGCAACCTCCAGCAGTCTCTGCAGGGGGTACAGGCTGTGGCCAAAGCCAGGTCGAGTCAAAGTGGGTTAACTTTAGCATGAGGAATGGCCCTGGCAGATGGAGGCAAGGTGCAGTGAAACATGATGGAGTATGTGTGCGTATGAGAAAAACCATGTTATCCCAACTGCCAGCTGGCATCTTCACATGCATCTGGTAATTTGCTCCCAGGTAATCTGGAGCTTTATCCAAGAATGTGTGTGTAAGGAAAGAGTGAACTCATGAGTGGCTTCTCCCCCCCTTTTTTCCCTGCCTTGTGTACTAAGCACAGTTCTCCAGTCTGAGGTTTGCTAACGAATCTATTTGTTTATGTGCCCTTCCCCCTTCTCTCTCTTCTCTTCTGTTGTTTTCCACCATCTTCTTCCATCTCCTTTGACATCTTTCTTCCGCAGTAAGAAACCCATCATCTTCCTCCCTCCTCATTTTCTCCTTGTTAGTCACAGACTTAAATTTAACAAAATACATATTTTTCTATGTTTCCTAAAGACGCCATTTGCCTTCTTTTCTTATTGACTTTTTCTCTCAAGTGAAGGTGACCTTGTCAAAGGGATCCATAAGAATTGCCATGGAGACGGCATCCAGCTGGATGATGCTTATGGAGAGAGAGGGGGGATGGGAGGGGTAACAGGAAAAGGCAGTATGAGAAAGCAACGGGGTGAAGGCAGATTCATTACAGATGTGTTTTCTCTGACTCCAGATTCACAGTCCCATCACTCAGGTTCAAATTACTATGATACTTGCACTCTCCATCTCTCTCATTCTCTGTCTCTCTGCATTTGTTACTTCATGATTTCTAGGGTAAGCATAGCTCTTGTCCTGCTTAATATGTATGTCATTTATATCAGTTGCCAGGTTACATGATTATTGTTTTAAACAGCTTTGAAAGACCCATAAGTCTAATTTCCACAATGAGATATAGCATTCTTGGACTGGGGCAAATGCCGACATGGCCAAAGGATAAATCTTCTCTCCTTGTACTGAAGTTAGGCCCTTTTTCCAAAACACTGACAGCAAGATAGCAAATAAGTGTGTGTCATATTAAACGATGACACACTGCTCACTTTGTCCAGCATTAGTTTACTCAGCTGAATATGCCTAAAACTCCGTCACATGCTAATGTGCATCAACTGTAAACACTGATTTGAGCAGAGTAAATAAAAGTACTAGATTGGACCAAAAATCATGCAGAAGATGAACAAATACATTCTCATTTGTCTCCATGTGGTTAACACGCTCGTATTTCTTGTTGTGTTAAACCTCATTTTAGTGGCAGAAATGCGGTTGGAAATTCGGTTGCAGACTTGATCAAAAATTGATAAGGTGAGAAAAACTGAAGGCGCAAATGCAGCTACGGTTTATATACCTATGTGCTTGTACACAGCAAGAGCTTCTCTCTTCGTACAAAAATGGGTTGATGAGCAATTAGTTTCTTGTCTTTATCTTCACAGATCCGTGCTACGATTTCACAATCCAGCTGTGCCACGTACATGAAAATCATTCAAAGATAAAAGGGTAAAAAAAAAGAAATTCGTGTTGCCTTTCCAGTGTGACACAGTTATTCTCTATTTCACATACATAAAGAGGAGAAGCGGCTGAAACACTCAGTAGCATAAAGTCATTTGAATTCCAAAAAAGGAAAACATGGTTTTTCACTGACAAATTTTCTGCCCACAGGTTGTTTTGTATGTGAGATTCAATCAGGTCTGCAATGCGTCACTCACACAGACGTAGGCAGACATTCACAGCTGCCTGTCAATATTAGGGCCATCCTTTTTTCTAGGCATCGATTCTAAATCTAAATGTATATTTACAGGATATACTTAAGTAAATAAAAGAAACACGGTAGTGCTTGATCTATGACAGAGACTGTGTTTAATAAATGTGTTTATTTTGTGCAGTGTAGAGCCTACATATGTGTGCTACATGAACCATTGCAGTATACGTTACCATGAGAGGACCACAGCATCTACTGAACCCCAGCCAAAAAAGTCAAAGAAGGAGAAAAAAGAGAACAGATGTTAAGACAAAAAAGCCACTGGCCAAATTCATTTTTAATAAACTATTTTAGAAAGAAACACTTCTGGCTGCCTCTTTCATTGACTCCCTCAGGTGCAGCAAGCTGCTGAGTTTTACTTCAGACTGCAGCAGAAATCAGAGTGTTTAACTTTGAGCCAGACTGCATCACTTTAATCTTCAGTCAAATAAACCCAAAATTGTACCACATATTGTTTCCCATAAGTGAGTCAGAAACGTAATGTATTGTTTATAATGTACCATTTGGATTTGGATTTGCAGCGTATATTATTGTTACTATTATTGGACTTATAGGGCAGAACAAGCTCTAAATACAAGATGACTTTATCACTGCTTCATAAAGGTCATAAGGCAAGCAAACAAGGTGCAACATTAACATTCAAAGAACTTGAAACCACATGATTAATGTAAATCTAATATTCACTTAACTCCTATTGAGACTCCCTTAGTCACTCAGAGAAGGAATATGGATTTATAGTATAGGAAGTTTTGAGTTACTCATATGGTACTGAGTAAGTAGAGTAAACTGTCTTTTTACTGATATTCAGAATTCAGACTTGCTTTTTTGCTAACAGTGGTCATGAAAGAGGTGCGAAGAACCAAAAGATAAAAGGTGTGGGCTAGAAAACCAAAACAAATGGCTGAAAGATGCTAAAATACCCTCTGAAGAGCTGAGAACTGCACATTCGTGTCCCAAGTCTTACTGGGTTCTTCTCCACAATTACACATATAGTCCTGTGAAAAAGAATATATTCATAGCACTCTATGCAGTCCTATCAAAAACTAAGTACACCCAATGATTCAGTATTTTGTAGAATCACCTTTAGCAGCAATAACTTGAAGTGATTGTTTTCTGTATGAAGGAATTTTGGTCCCAAGTTCGGTTCATTGAGGTTTGCAGACATTCATTCATGGACAGCTTCTGTTCAGTCAGGTTGAGGTGTGGACATACAGAGGAGTTCATGGTCAACTGAATAGCTGCAAGGGGCTCAGGTCCTGTGACTGCACAACAAACCCAACCCAACACCTTTTCCCTGTGTGTTACGGCCAAATATTTCTATTTTGGTGTTGACTGTGCTGATGGACATTACTCCGGAAGTCTTTTGGTTTATTCAGATGCAACTAAACAAAGCTGCACTGCCATGTTCTTTTTAGATGTAAGAGGCTTCCTAGTGGCTGCCCTTCCAAACAATTCCCAACTGTACTGAATTTTAACATTTAACATGCTAACTAAGGCCTGCAGAGTCTGACGTGTAGCTCTTCAGCAGTTTCTCAGACTTTGGGGTGAAATTGCAGGGACGCCCACTCCTGGGAAAAATGCAGCATTGTGTTACTAAAAAATCTGAATGTTCCAGATTAGCAAACTGCCAAAACATCTGCTTTTATTAGAGGTGCTCACACTTGTTGATGATCAATTAATAAAATGTATTTGGTTAACTGCACTTGGCTGATACTTAGCCTCTTAATTATTATAAAAGCAGTAAGACTTTACTTAGGGTGTACTTTCACAGGACTGCATAGATTAGTGTACTAATGAAAAAGGAAAGTATAAAAACATAGAAAACCACAAGTGGAATAATAACTTAATGTGGGTTTCTGCTCATGCATGTGTGCAAATAACAAAAGTACGGTGTGTATGTGCTTACCTCTGTATGTATGAGCTCATGCAAACATATGTAGTGGTTGGCCTTGCCCAACACTGAATGAGAGCAGTGTGGCTACAACAAGCTTTGCACTCTAATAGCTATTTGTGGAGGAATAGATGGATGGCAGCACCTCTGTATCTCTGCCCCGTCATTGATAAAAAGCATGAGAGGGCACTTGACAGAGAGGGTGTAAAGAAGTGGGAGCAGGGATGGCAGTAAGTTAGGATGGTGCCATGCAAAATAAAATAGTTTGATTTTGTTAAGAAAGAAGAATAGAATAGAGTAATCCTTTAATTGTCCCACAAGGGGAAATTTGGGTAGCCATGTCTGGACACCAGACATGACAATTTGCAGCAGTTGTTGCTGCTTGGTCTTCATTCAAGGTGATTTCCATCTAACACCAACGTACTAGCAAGTTAACCTTTCATGCAACACAAAGGTGGTGCCTCTTTTCCTGCTTTTAAAGGTGTTTTACAACCTGCCCTAAAGGAGGCATAGTGTTGTCTTACATTATCTTTTACTTTGAGCTACTATGAAATGTGTGTCAGACAATCTTTGAAATGCATGAAAGCCATCTTCCTGTGTTTACCTTGTGTTGTTTTTATCTGCTGTACTCTGCCTTCAGTATGTGAAATCACTGCTTTTTAGATGAAACCACTGGATAAAAAAACGTTCAAGTAAAATATTCCTCACAGATAATTAATATTGACAACTGTTCTCCCACTGGCATGTAAAAACAGACAAATTATTTTATGCCCCTCAGTGGACAACTTTTAATGTAATCTCTTAATTCCAGTTATCGGTGTTAAATCCTTACAGTTCATTAATTGTCCTAATTAAATTGATGTATGATGATTTTATGACGAAAAACAAATATTAATAAATAATATTTGTAAAGGTAAATAAGGTAATGAGCATTTAAAAAGACTTCTAATGGTCATAAAAAGATAATAATCCTAGTATACATGTTTACTGTAGTAAATGTATTGATGGCAAGCTGGTAATTACACATACACAAGTCAAGCTCAGTGTCAACACTAAATAAAAAAAAGTACATGGCCATCCATATTAAAATTACAGTCATAAAGAGAAGTACAAAACATACAAAAATATAATATTTAAAACACAAATTCTGCACACATAAATTAGTCACATCTTGTTTTGGGTTGTTTTTGACTGCAGGCACATGACTATTTTGCTACATTTGTGATGGAGGTGTAAACTATGCAAACACAGAGCAAACTAAATTAGCGTGGAAAGAACAAAATGGAGCCAGGGGTGCACAAAATTATAATAATCGGGAATTTGCTTTGCACTCTGGGATATTAACTCTCTTAGGACAAAACACTCATTTTGGCACTTGCATTAAATTCCCGTGACAGAAATATGTGGTGACTTTAAGAATCATATCTCTGCTCTGTAGCAATGTGACTGCAGCTGACCAAAACGAATACTTTACTGTGACATCATTTATCACATTAACATGTTAACATTAAATTATATTAAACAATGAATAACAATCCCTTTAATGGCTAATTTCCTAATACTCCATGCGTCAGTTTGCTGCAGAAAAACTACACCTTTAAAACAAGCAAAGACTTGATGTCTCGAATGCCGTTTTTCAAAAAAACTCCCAAATGTCAGTGCCTCATTGCCACAAGGAAGTTCCTGAGCCAAATTTATACCTCAACATCTTTGAATAAACACATAACCCATCATAAATCACCAAATGAGGTCAGTGCTTGATGAAGCTGACTCACGAGCTTACAGCGCAATCCAGATGTAGTAGTGGCACATTATTTTAATGAGCTGAATGAGTCTGTGTGTGACCTCTGCGCTCAGAGAAGGTTCTGGTTGCTAAGAGGTTACCAAGTGGTCAGATAATGAACTCTTTGCACAGATAAGGATCTGGTTCAATCTGATTACAATTTTAGCAAGTGGTACAGCTGACACTCGGCATTACCCACTTAGGATTAGACAAAGGTGGGGAAAGTGATCAGTGATGATTTTTTTCTAATTTGTAGAGCGCGCTAAAAGCATCTCACTAAAATTAGCTTTGCTATTTTTAGTATAATCTAAAATTTTATATGCTTGAAATCTTTGAAATGTTTCAGGGCAACAGTCATCCAGCAAAGAACAGAGACACACAGAAACACAGACGTTAAAGGGGAACTGTCATGTTCTTTTCAAGTTCTATATTTTATTCCAGGACTGTATTAGAATGATTAGCAGGTGGCCCTTTAACCAGCTTTATCCTCTGTCTGAAACAAACTGATTTTTTTCCGGTTTCTTTAACAGCCCCCCCACCCCACCCCACCCCCCTACCCATTCCTGAAATATCACTTTCTTCTAATTACCAGAAGTGTAAAAGGATGATATTTAACAGTTAATGTAAGTACTTTTAGTTTTAAGCCTTCAAGCCAAAATTAGCAACACACTTAAAAATACAGAAAAAAGGACGCATCGGGAAAACCGAGCTAGCCAGTTGTAGTCTAGTCTGACTGCTCCGACCTATCATTGAAACATCTGGTTTCAATAAACAAAGAGCGTGACAGCCCAAATGCTAAACCTGAGGCTTTATAATGGAAGAGCACATACTAGAAGGTGGGTCACAGTTGCTAGGTCCTTACATTTTATGGGATGTACAAAAACCTCAAATATTCTGTGTTTGTTGTACTTGAATGGTATCAGAACTTGACCGTTAAATAGCCTGTCTCTATTGAAGTACTTAGAAAAAACCCTTTCCAGAATACCGCTTCCTGGTATTGTTTTTGCCACACATCAGTATCCAGTGACCAGAGGATATATCCACCTTTCATCTGTACTGTCAGCACTACAGCTGAAGTGAGCTATTATCTCCCAGCATGGGCAACCCCTAAAGGATTAACCAGAAATCCTTCTTAAATCTGCCCACATCATAAAAACCACGACACAAGCTCTTGCATGGATACTGCTTTACAAACATTTATAATAATACCAACAGGCAATGTCAGAATCCAGTCGCTAACAACTATCAGCATAACTTTACCAGCTAGCTCTACCCTTGGGTTCAGATGTCTGGCTGTCACCGCGATTCACTAATCCTGTTGCAGCTGTCACGACAAGAAGTTCAGAGCTTCCTCTTCTGCTGCTATTAGACAGATGTTTGCTTTTATTGTGTTACTCTTCTTCTCGAGAGATTATTCTTTGTTTAATTATTTTCAAATTAGAACAAAGTGATCTGCTGCAAAAGTTCAAGTAGACAAGACACAAAAGGAGCTAAAAAGTAAGTCGGCTTCAGTCGAGGATCTCACAGTGCTTCTCTCTCCTTGCATATCCAACATAAACGTTCCCAGGAATGGCAGCATATGTACGAGATACTTTGGCTGCATTAATAGAAACTAGTGCATGAAATCCTGGAGAAGAAAAACAGATTCTGATGGCATGAGTCACGTCAGTGTTAACAGATGATATACTCCCTTAAGCAACTGTCAGTGCCGTGATAATCCTCCTATCCCCATATTTAAATGCTAAAGCAATAAACTGAAATGACTGAAGATGACGTGTCAGTTATTAAAATTAACATTAGCATTTTTGGAAGGCATAATGACACAAATCAAGCCTATGCAAGATCCAGCACTTTGTTCATAAAATACATTTGGTCTTGCTATGAGTCAGCGATGACGAAATCCAGTCTTATTAAACCACGATGGCTCATGGCTGAGTGGAGCTAAAGCTGGCACAGGGACAAAATCTGATGGTTCCTTGTGTTGTCAGGACATTGTCCAGGTCATGATATAGGTCAAAAACAAGGACAGTGGCAGTTTCTGCAAGGGGAGGGAGAAAGAAGGGGGGGATGGGACAGAGAAAGAGGAAAAGATAAGGAGGTAAAGAACGCAGAGAGAATAAAAGGGGGAATGAAGCAATAGCATTAATAGAGACAGAAGCTGACCTCAGAGCACCCTGGCATTAGCTTGCTCAGAACAGAGCCTGGATTTGGAAAAAATCAGAGCTTTCCACTCTAAAATAATCCACATTTGATAGCTTCCTATCAGCCTGATTGGTACAGACTAGTGAAAAGACGCAACAAACGCATATACACTTAATCTATGCATGAACATTTCTCTGTCCTTCCCACTCATGTAGACATAGCATACACTCTAGACTTCACCGTCTCCGCCTAACAAAAGCTGTCCCTTTGCTAGGGCTACAGATTACCAAGTAGGGCTTTTAACTCATGTCACTTTTATTAATATGTCCAAACAGCTAGTCTGTTTGTCTTTGTTTGTGTGTGCATGCTCACGAAGGCAATGGTCATGTGTGGCCATTTTAAAGGCCTGCACAGCCTAGACCCATGTACATTCCCATATACTTCCTCTTCATTAAGCATCATTTAGCTCCACAGAAGCACCACTCCTATTTCTACTGACAGCAGGGCTGACAATCAGGTCAGCAGTTGGCCTATTTAAAGCATGACGAACTCAAGGCCTCTTGCTTGTTCGGTCACTTAAGCGCTAATGCTGGAGTAAATAACACACAAGCTAGGTTTCAGCCATAAAAACATCTAAATATGCACACTTGAGGAGATGTTTCACAAAGCATGCTTTTTGTTCCACCTTCAAGGAAGTCAAGTGAGGTTTTGTATCAAATATGCACGGGCTCATGTGACCAGCTAAAAGCCCAGGACAAGCGCAGAACTGTCTTTGTGAAGGTCAACCTTCTCTTACTGCCTCTTTGAGAAACACACACGCACAGACACACAGTGGTTGTCCAGATGGCTCAGCACACTAAGTATATGTATTTACTTGCAATGTCACAAAGAGCGAATTCTACTGTTAATTCTGTCTGTGACCTTGGTCACACAACATGACGTACGAGATGTTACACAAGTCAGAGAATGGACTAAAGCCCAGAAGTCTACAAGAACTAATTACTACTCGTGTCACTGATCTTAAAACAGTGATGACCTAATGTTTCTAGACCGTCCTAAGTATTACCACTACAAGCCAGGCAAAATATGCGTATCCCCAAACATCTGTGCTGCACTGATTCTTTTTCAAAATCTCCACGAATTCTAAGGCTTTAATGAGTTAGTAATTAAAATGACTTCCAGTACAGACTGCTATACTTTGGTATTATTATAATAAAATGAGATGAGCACACATTTCAGTAATTGAAGGAGTTTAGACCACAGTTTAGGGCCATAATGACTAATCACTGCTTTTGAAAATTTTACAGTAATGCTTCACTCAGTCTTGCAGCGAGACTGCAAAGTTAGATTTTATCCTTACAGCTTTTTTTTCTGCAACCAGTAACTTGACCCACATTGTAGGTCAGGATTACACAAAAAATACTTCAGGATAAGCACTTGCCACCACAGGAGGAGGAAGAGACATGTCCTGAGGTAACAATGACCATCCTGTTACAGTCAGTGCTCTGTTGTCTCAGAAACTATTGAATGGACCGATATTTTGTACACACTTTCGCAGACTCTCAAGATCAACTGCAATAACTCTGGTTTCATATAACTCCTCAAGTCTTAGAACACATTATTCATTCTAAAAATTTAAGTTAACCACACAAAGTGTTGTGGTATAGGTAATGCTCTTCTCCTCCTGAAATCAGTAGATGTGCCACGCTTGTAATTTTCTCTAATTTCACTAACCTCTCTCTTGCTCCTTTTTATATCATTGTCAGAGTTAAATAACAGTGTTAGATTATACTGATAAAACAGCCATAGACCATCAACCATACGGCTCACAAGTACCACAGTAATGTATTATATCTATTAGAAAGATTGTGTTTTTCTTTCGATTTAACTGTACGAACAAATGCTCATGGTCAAATATGATTCCATTATAATCTGCTCAGTAATGGCATTATCGTAAATAGGCCAGATACAAGCTGGCTATATGCAGCTATGCAGCTGGTACTCCTGCCTAAGTTGACACATAGAGCATGAAAAAAAAAAGAGTCAGGTCATGGGCATTTAATATGAAGGCGCTATGATTCATATGATGGCAGGAAACAATACAGTGACATGACAAGATGTCAGTAATATTGGAAATGTCACAAATTCACAGTAGAACTAAGGGAAACATTATTATCACAGTGATTCATTCCTTTGAAATGAACTTCTGTCTCCCGGTGATGAAGCCTATTTAAAATCACAGACACCAGGGTGTATTATTGCTGCTACACGACACAAGGTTTGGATCAGGCGGCACTTTTAAGGTTAACAAAACACTCAGCACTAATATTCTTTCTTCTGCGTATGCTATTCAGTGTGCTTCGTCTTATTTATAAAGTAGGCAACAAGTCAATACCGAGTACAGCATGTTTATTTTAGTCTACACACACTTAGATGGAAGAAAAGCTTTCTAAACTGAGTGTGAATTTGTGTTTTCCCGTCATTTACTTAATGCCGTTGCTGGTAGGGGGTAGGTAATCAGATAAATACATTTCCACCTGTTATAAAATGAAATATTTTGGGGTGGAAAATGATGCAATTATAACACAATCACAGTCTTCAAAAACAGTTTTTCGGGATAGTTAGTTACAGATGTAGATGAATCCCTAGAGTTAAAAACCAGGTTGTGATTGTGGAGTGTTCACTGGCGGACCCCAAGAGATCGTATATCGGATGCACTTGTCTATAAAGTGTTTTCTCTTTTATTGTGTGGTACTGCTGTTCATTACTTGCTTGTACCTTTTATGACTCACTGATAAAAGCATAATAACCTCCACCATGGGTGCATCAGTCAGAGCATCAACTCTAATAAAGTCATCCAGAGACCAAATAGATCCCAAGATACAAGCTGTGGTAACGTCTTAGAGAGGAGAGAAAGCTATCAAGTAAAGGGCATGATTTCTTCTTTCTTTTTTTTTTTTGCCTGTTACAGTGCAGAATACAGCATGGAAGATTTTTTATTTTTTTTAACCATCAGAAAACTCTGGCTCTGGCATCAGTGTCCTGGTAATCCAATTTTTGAATTCGCTGCAGTTTGTCTGGCGTCACTGACAATATTTATCTTGTCGGTATGTGTCTGAACTCTTTCACTCTTTAATACAAGTCCAACTCAGGTCAAGGGCTGCTTATTACTGAGACAGAACGGATAAAGGGAGGACATACAAACAATGCTTTCATGCAGTGTATTCAAGTTATTTTCACACTGGAAAAGCTTCCCAGAATGTACAGAAATTGAAAAAGCAGCTATAGCATGCACACCTTACATAATCATCAACACAAACCTGATTCTTAACACAATTATACTTTATTGTTTTTTTAACAGGAATATTGTATCAGGAACCTTTATCCTTGCTGTTGTTGGTGCAGTACAAAGTGTAATATGATTAGTGCTGTAGTGCCAAGAGGGCTTATTGCTCCCTTCACAACTTCTCAAATAAACTGACAAGTCATCAATGACTCAGCCCCATGAGAGTGACTGAGGAAGGTTAGCGTGAATTAGCTTCCCAGTGCTGAGCTGCTGTGACGCAGCAAAAAAAAAAAAAAGACAAAAAAAGATGAGATAACATTAGCTCCACTCTTCTCGAACAAGCTAGGGTCACTTCAGGCCATTTGATCAAAACTAACCCATGATCTGACTGGCATAGATAACCTTGTTAATCCTCTATGACTGGATTAGCACTAGGGGATGCATGGCTAAAGTTACAAACTAAGAGTTCAGCTGACGGTTGAGGTTATTTAGAAGGCCAAAGTTTTCATTTGATATTGCTTTCTAAGAAGTGATGATATTTTCTGTTGTAGCTGGTTAAAGAGGATTACCGAGTTTTCTGATGCACCGTTTCCAGTGTGTCTGAAAACAAACTGATGTATTTAAAAAACGAAATCATAAAAAAAGCACAAGTGAATTGCGGACGATACATGAGCCAAGCTAACATCTCGGTTAATTTTTACTGATCACAGATATAAAGTTGTCTGTCTACTTGACAACGATTAGTTAGAAGCTATATACAAAGGCACCTGAGGAGATAGGAGATGTATAAGGCAGCAAGTAAACAGTTAGTTTTTGAAGTGTCCAGGCAAGGAACTGAGCAACTGCAATTGGATTGAATTGGACTGTTGCAAACATGGCAGGTCTTGTAGGCTGTTTCCTGTGCAGAGTAGTTATTCCCAGCTGTAGCTGCAGACCTGTCAGAAGGCCCATGCTGCCGCCTGTCCATCACTGAAAGTGCCTACAGTGAGTATAAGAGTACTGGGAACATGGAGGAATTAAAGAGTGGTGGTCTGGTCTGATGAATTATGTTTATCTGAAATGATGTTGTTAGCTGTGTGTATTCTCTAACCTCATGACGAGATGCCAACAGGATGCATTGTGGAAAGATATGGTATGCAAGTTATGCAGAGAGACCTTGGGTTTCAGCATTCATGTGGCTGTTAGTCTGACAGATATAAGCCATTTAGTCACTGTTGCAAACCACAAACTCCACTTTATATTAACTGGCTCTTTCTGAAATTTTATGCATAGTGCCACACAGCCACCATTGTTAAGTAATGGTTTGCGGTACGTGACAGAGTTCAAGGTGATGACTCCAATTGAGGAACTGAAGGATGGGCTAGAAAAACAAGTCTAAACCATTAATGCTTCCAGGACTTAAATGATCTGCTGCTAACATCTCGTTAGTCTTCTTCAACACTCAGAACAGATGCATATGGGCTGCTAAATGCAACTATTTACATAAGACTCTACAACCACAGCTCTGTGAGGCTATACTTAGGTGCAGGAGTGCTTCAACCTAAATACTAACATCAGCATGCCAACGTACTGATAATGGCCGGGGTAATCATGCTGGGAAATTGTCTGAAGTTGCCCTTTCTCGTATGCAGTGCACACATAAGGAGAGTGTCTGCTGCAGACATTTTCTAACAGGAAATGTTTCATTTGGTTTAAGCATGGCTGCTGCATGGGTAGAGCACACAGAAGTATGACACAGAAAAACCACTCCTTGTTACATGGCCTCAGTTGCACATTGCACAAACCTTTCCCCAATCAACTGAGGCTGTAGTGCACATGTGAAGATGGATGACGACAATGCTAAAATTTGATTTAGATGGTATAATAGTAATTATGTTTACTGCATTTAGCACATTTAGATAGTACAGTGGCGCACCAAGAGACAGATAAACATTGCTAGACAAAGAGAAAATCTGTTATGCAAATATATCATGCAGTCTGTAGAAATGTATAAATACAACAAACTTATGACCAAATAGCAACTTGTCATTTTTTTAAAGACAACTTGATGATCTGTTTTTACATTCTGCCTTTTAAAAGATGTCGTCAGCTGGAAAAGTAAAGAAATTGTGCTTGTAGAGTGAGTCACTGCAGGAAAAAATGATAGAAAACAATGACTTGTTGAATATGAATCTGACTTCAGTTGTGCCAGATTACAGGAAATTGCCCTGATATGCAGATTTGTTAATACACTACATTAAGTATATGTGTGTGTCTCAAGAGTTACTGCCTCATCTTTGTTCATTTGTTTTTTTATTTTGAGAGCTGGCTTGTGAACCTGGCAGTTTCAGTGCCTGTCTATTTATCTGCACTATTCTCACTTTCCTGCTTTCCTGTTTGTCTTCTCACTCAGTGATATCCTTTATGAGTCACCTGCAGGTCTATGCTGCAGATGACTCCAGTAATTACTCCAGAACAACTGGCCTGGCAGGTTTATTTATATTTCAAAGACCGGGTGTATTAAAGCGCCTTAAAAATTCAAGGAAGAATAGAAATGTCTCAACAGACCAAAAGAATGCATAGATAATGTAGCATAAAAAGAGTGAATATAGAATAAAAGCAAAAGGTGAAAATAATAAAAAAATGAGCAGTGAACACAACAGGTGTAAGGCTGGATTTCATTCTCAAATAGGAAATGTCCATTTTGGTCCAAATATGTTGCTCATATAAACTGCACCATACCAAGTATGCAAGCAGCATTGAATACATTGATTAGACTACATAACCGATCACATGTTGTAAAGAAGCACTTAATAAAGTTTTATCAAGCTTGTCTATTACCAAACAGAATTTATTACACTCTGCCTCCATCTCCTGCGTCTACTCAAAACAATATCCGTGGAGGATGGGGGGGGTTTGATTTTCCCTAACCAATCACTTGAGCCCGGCCTATCAACCCTGAATTTAATGTTATTCTAAGTACACACTGAGGCATAACCGTCTCAGCACACAGGTTTTGCAAAGGTTTAAAGAGTGGAGTGGAACGAAGTAAAACAGTTCCGCTTGTTCCTTCATTTCGCGTTCAATAAACATGCCTCAGGGGTGCCCAAACAGGCAATCAATTACTACTGTAGCGCACCACAGATTGAGAACTCTTGACAACAACTTGACAAGAGTATTAATCCCGCCCATTGTGCTGATTGGCTAATTGTTGTACTGCCGCAATGCTGGTCGGAAAGATCGTTTTTTAATCGAGAAACTGCTTTTCGTGCGAACGCGCTAGATGAGTCGATCAGTCACCTCGGTGGATAAGACCGTTTCAAAACGTCTGGATCCAGATAATTATCAACCTGACCATTTCCAGCTCTCATTAGGAAGAAACACTCTGGTTTGCGTTTGGAAATTAGACCCTAAATCACTCTCAAGAGCTGCATAAACTAATCAGAAAAACCTCTTTAGGTATAAACAGTTGTGATGTGGCAACTAATAAGTCATGTCTTGTGTAACAGAAACAGCAGCAGAGTGCAGCTCAATTAGCATTATGTCAGGCAATTAGTGAGGAAAACCAAGCGTTCTCCATATTCTTCTGCCGCTTGGCTCCTTGAATCTTTTCAGCGTCATTAATTTGTGCCACACTGTGTTAGTTAATTTACAAATGGTGGCAAAAAGTCAGTCCACTGTAACAATGCAATTATGCATCATGGATTCCATGCACTTTAATTTGCTGTCAAACAATCTTAGAAATGTTCTTATAACCACACTTCCTTGCCACAAGCCAGTGATGATCCATTTACAGACCATTTGATACCATCAGCTCTTCTAGACATTAATTAATAGGTACACGTTTCTCAGGTATTAAACAAAATCTCCTTTTTCATTTTTGGGCAGTAATAAGTACCTCGGCGTACAGCTAGACACTCCTCTCTACTACTGTACATCAACTACAACCACAAAAAAGAAAGGCAGTCCCAGTTCAAAGAAAGCGATCACCCAGTTTCTTTCACAGATGAAACCATGCAGGTAAAGCAGATGAGGAAAGATACTGATGCAGCTTTTGGATTCCATCTCATTTCTTGTAGTGTTTTTTTATTTTTTATATAAACTCAATGGTTTATTAAAGGTGAAATCTCACAGATAGCTGCTGTATATGATTAAAACTCTATCTGGTGCTGAGAGATGGGTTATTTCTGAAGTCACAGGAGAGCAGTAGAAGGGCGACAGAGAGTTTAAAAGCATGTTACCGATCACTGGAGGGTGTCAAGATCAAGCCCCGATTAATCTGATCAAAGACCAGAATGGTTTTTGTACTCTGTGTGCATGTGTATGTGTGTTTTTGTGAGAGTTAGATACATGCTTTATGTTTCTGTAAGCATGCTTGAAATATGTAACATTGTACCCTAATTGATTCACAACACCTTACTCTTGTTACAAAGTGAGTATAACTGCAAAACACATTCATTGTTACCCATCTGCATTGCACAACGAACACAGATAATATTAAACATGCAATATTCATAGACAGTTTTCAAGAGAATCCATTCTCTACACGTTGTATGTACTTGAGTGTGTCTTTGCATGTGTGTGTAAGTGACAGGGAGAGATGATTACTCAGGCATCGTGAGTAGATTTAACAAGTAAATTGAACACAGAGGTGGGCCGCCTCTCTGCTTGTTCTTGTGTCCTCTAATTAAATTTTTTTCTTACTCTGTTTTCCAGCAGGGCTCTTGGATATCAAGGAGTTCCTGTCCGGCTGGGAAGTGAACTTGCCTCTAATAAAGAACAGTCCTCTTATACTGTTTGGGACCTGGCTGAAGGGGAGAGAGGCAGCAAGGGGAAGCATTTGTGGTGGCATTTTTTAATGAACTGAAATAATAAATATGCTGTTGTGGTCAAAACTTTATATACACTAGTCATGGACATAAAAATCATTGTAATTTTTTTATTGATTTCTTTGACCTGTTCTTTATACCCCCACTAATATTTAGTTAAATGTTCCTTAGCAAATTACACCTTGACCACCCTGATACTTTTGGACGCCATCAACAAGGTTCATTTAAATTGGTTGGTTTCCTGACACAGAACCAGCTTATAAGTGTAGTCCACAATTTTTCAGTAGGATTGAGGTGAGGGCTTTGGAAAGACTAATTTAAAAGCTTAATGGAGCCATTTCCAAGGAGTCAACTGCACATAAGTATAAGTTACTCTGATGAGTTCATGAGTAATATCGGAAGAACATTACCTGTACATATACAGAAACTATACAGCTTGGAGAGGCTTACCAGTGTTGTTCCTATCACAATAATATAACTTAAATCCTAACAAACAGCTCAAAGTGGGTAAGGTAAAGCCCTTGATATAGGATTTTTAAGACCAATACTGATATCGATTTTTGGTGATGCAAAGACATAATATACTGGCCGGCATTTTTTATCCTTTAGACTCACAAAAATATTTCTCTATCACTCCTTGTGTGTAGTTATTACTTACTAGTTTTTACTAAGATTATATGACAAGCTGGTTGTTGCGTTGCCAACAGGGAAGCTCCAGAGAGCCCTCTGGTGGACAAACTATAAGAACAGCAACACTCGGTGCAGTTGAAGGGTGTTTCTTGTCTCTAATTTACTTTTTAAAGTTTCATTAATCATCAATTATAAATCCCAGTACATAAATATTAGCAAATAGCTAATATCGGCCATTATATCTAGTTATATTAATGCTATTAAATTACAATTTACAGAACTAGTGTGACGAGACACCTGAGGTGCTCATGAAAATACTTTTCAGAGTCAAAAATCTGATCTGAATTTAAAGACAGAGCTTGCTTTGTGCCTTCTAAACAAAATGACCCGATTCTTTGATTTTCCTTTTAGTGTGCAACCACAGCATAAGCAAATTTCCTGACCTCCTGTACTGTACTTAGTAATCTTGTATTTCCCAATCTAAATATAAGACAAGGGGATGTGTATCTACAATGCAACAGGAAACGTTTCTTTACCCCAGGTTCCCAGCCCTTTGCCCCAAACACTGTAGCTAAGCAGCTGAAAGGCTGACCTCCTCTCACTAAGACACATCTTTTGACTCCAGCCATTTTCTCACCATTATGTTAAGCAATGGGCCTTTGCCTGCCAGAGACAGGAGACTAGTTGCTGAGGCTATCATTCATAGCACAGAGGAGGAAAGGATTAAGGCCATTGAGAAAGAGCAGGAGAGAGAAGGGTCTGCATCTTAATGCAGGACTGAGTGTGGAACAGCCTTGTTATTAGGTGGCTCTCTAGAAAAAGAGCAGCGGCTGGGTGGGTGGGTGGGTGGCTGCTTGTGAAAATAACATTTGCTATCTAAAATCCAGTGGTTAACACTTTTTCAAAGATCTTACCCTTTAAAATCTAATTAAATTTTCAGTGAAAAGGTAACTTTTACCGTTGAATTTTTAACGCTTAACTATTTTGTATTTAATAACGTCAAATGATTTCTTTTCCTTCGTGATTTTTCCTTCTCGAGGTGCGTAACGCTAACACATTACAATCTAAAAATAGTTCACCAATGACACTTGTAATAGATGATTGCCTTTAAGAAATATCTCTCTTCTGCATTTGGCTGAGGGATACAGCAAATTATTTCACACAGCCAGAACAGAAATATTACTACAACACTTCAAAAGACTTAGAATCACACTCAGTGACCAGCTATTACACACAAACTGGCTTTTGCTGTCTCACACATACACCTAAACACATTTACATGTATATATATTCAGATACAACTGACATGGACTCATCATAACACCATTTTACACTCCTGTGAAATCCTCCAGTCACTGCTCTGCTGGTCTCACTCTCTATCGGGTTACAGTCACCTGATCACTTCAAAGTAAACAGACTGTCTCTTAGTCCCGTTGATCACCGCATGGAAAAAAGGGAAATAATTCCTATTGAACAAAGGAATTATTAATACAAATACCTAAAACAACTTGATAAATTTCTCATGGTTTGTTGATTCCTATAGACTCCTCTAGCACCACTGTTTGCTAATCCTTCATTGTAAAAAGTGTTCTAATTCATGCTAAAATCTTTGACTACTGGTCGCACAAAACACTTTTTTTTCCATACAGTTAATGGGCTTTTCCTGGCATCACACCAGCGATAGTAGCTCATCATGTTGTGTGCAGAATTACAACAGCCTGGGCGGTGTAGCTCCCCCTGGCCAGCCTGAACTTGTGCCAACCCCAGTATCCCACTGCAGCCTGGCTAGCATGGATATTAGCTCCAGTGCAGGTGGAAAAGGGGCTTTGGCACTCATTCCTCACCCTGGTGCCTCTGGAGAAGTGAGACGTAAGGTTTAATTAGAGTAGATAGCACGGCGTTTTGGACAAGTACGGGAGGCTCTAATTGATGTCAGAAGTATCTTACTTTGTGCACTGTTGTGATTTCACTGGGGAAAAAAGGAGGCAGCACAACCTTTTTTTTCCTTCCCGGGTCTTCGGTTTAAATGAGAGAGAGTATGTTTGTAACAGCTGAAATTTAAGTGTCTAACAGATAAGAGTAAAAAACAGTACGCAAAACAAGAAACTGTAGCGCTGACACCGACATGATAATTGTTTAAAATTACACACAGTTTTGTTTTCTTGAATGCTGTGTTCTGTAATCAGCAGACAAAGACAATTTGAATGGCAAACAAAACTTCCATGATCACCGCAGTTTTCTAAACAAATC
>VUQG01002270.1:40813-53503 GCA_015106755.1 Etia nguti
CCACAAAAAAAAAAAAAAAAAAAAAAAAAAAAAATCACACTGAGAAAGCTGTGGAGGAGGAACTGCATCAATCATTTCAGGCACACATCAAAACATCCCACAGCCCCATGTTGTTTTATTTAACCACACAGAAACCAGCAAGCCCCCAAATCATATGAGAGCGCCTGCGAATTTTCAAGAAATATCCTCTAGCCTGTTATGTCTTCTAAACCCGCAAAGGCGCAGTGTAAATACTGGCTCCAAAAAAAGAGAAAAACCCAAAAAACAGCATTTTGAATCAGCATGAGTCACCTTCCCACCCACTTTGGACGGAATGTTCACTCCTGTCTAACAGATTTGTGTTAATATGTAAAACACAGAGAAATTCAGTGGGCGATACGTGGGCTCCTAGACACAAACAACAACGAATAAATCAACAGTTTTAGTCTCTGTGGAGCCTTTTTTGGTTTTTAAAAAAAATATTATTATTTTTTTTTTTACCTTCGGGTGAGAGCGCTTCTTGGAAATTGGAGAAGACGACTTGGAGAATGTATCCGTGTTTAGTCCGTAACTTCCCGTGCAGGGCATCTGTTTTTCAAGATGTGCTGACAGCGAAGAAGAGGAGGAGGATGAAGGAGATCACACTTGCGAGCGCCGCTGTGGTAAATAGCAGTGACAGGCGCTTTCAGCTGAAACCCGGCGTGCCGTCCTTTGACGCCTTATTTGTCCGGTGAGTTTGTGTGCCTCGCGCGGGGGTAAAAGCGGGAACGCCGGTCCACCGTGGTCTCCATTACCGAGCTCTGTGTTCACTCTGTATTTCTAAGCTTAAAGACGACAGACAGGCACATGAACAAAGAGACAGACCGAGAGAGGGAGAGACACACAGGCAAGTGAGTAGAAGGAGATGAGGACAGCCTCTGTCTGTCAGGCAAGCGAGGAGAGAGACTGAGACACTGCTGCAACCAACCAACAAACTCCAGAGAGAGGGAGAGGGAGAGGGAGAAGGAGAGAGGCATAAGTAAGCTATTGACTTCTCCTCAGTTAGCAAAAGGCTTTAATCTGGAGTTGTGTAATCCATCACCATGAAAACCATCTGCAAAGATGACTCTTAACTAACTACCATAATGGACTCAGCGTTATATCCAAATCATGAGTCTAGGTAAAAACACTGGATTCTACATTTTACACAGTTAAAATTATCTGCAAAAATTCTGTTTTCGGCTTTATCTGTAAACTCCAGCTGGGATAAAAAGGTAATCACGATAGGAAAATGTAAACTCTATCATGGATTTGAGGAAATTGTCTCTATTTACTCTTCATCAACAGTGTGTGGGAGTGTTTTAAATTATTAATATCACAATGAGCTAACAATAAAAATGCAGATTTTCAGAACAATCCAGCAACTACTGTAAACTCAAATATCACCCAACTGAAATGCCACAAAAAAACTCACAGACAGATTTAAGCAGTTTGTGGTTTCAAACCATAAATAGATACCAGTGGCCCCCAACAAAAAACCATTCAAAAATGCACATTAGAAATCTTTTGTCTCTTATATGATAGTGCAAAAGACTTTTCAGTTGAGCTTTTCTCTGACAAAAGAGAATCAACATATTTACTGAGTCCCTTTCTGCAAGATAGATGTTCCACATTTAGGGAGACAGGCAACCATAATGAACAGAAAATAACACTGGACCTGCCCATCTGTTTTTATCAGGCCTCTCTTGCGCAGGGAAGGTAATTCATTTTGTCGCCCTCTCCTTTATCACTGTATGAAGTCTGTATGTTATGCAAAAAGAGTACAGGCTGAAATGAAGTGAAAGTGAGCAAAAGACACGGATATGAAATGATTCAGTACCATGGACAGCTCACGGTCTGCAGCCTAACTAGGCCAAACGCTGCTCTTGTTCTTGCTGTCGCCTTTGTAATTATGTCAGTTAATCTAAATTCAGCTCGGAACAGACTTATATTAAGATTAGAGCCATTGTACTAAAAAATTATGATGTTCACAAACGGAGGCACAAACTCTTAGTGTACTGACTAAGAAAGACAGGGAGGCACGGCAAGTGTGGCGAGACATCAGTGAAGATTTAGTCAAGCTAATGCACCGAGAGCACTACATGTTTATGGCTTTATTGTAGGCCTGTTTCCACTTGTCACGTTTGATTGCTCTTGTCCCCCAGGAGGTTAAAGCCGGGAAAAAATACAAGTGTTTGTTAAAAGGTTGACTTTTTACCTTTTACACACACAAGATCGCTTTCTCTCTCTCTCTCTCTCTCTCTCGCTCTCTTTCTCTCACACACATACACTCACACAGTTAGATTAGCCCCAATTATAATTAGCTCATTAGTTTTCTCATTAGCATTACGATTACAAAATACCACTTGACTTCTATTTTAGTCTTACTTTTTTAAATTTTTGCAAAAGGTGATGATTTTAGTTTTCTTGTATTTGAAGTACAAAAATCAATGCTTTGAACTGAAGCCTGCTAGAAGAACACTGGGGTAATAGAAGAACATGGTTCGATTCCAACACATCAGTCTCTCTCAGACCATTTCTACACACTACAGAAAGCAATTTTCTCCAAAACAGGACAGTGTTGTTGCTTATTGATCACTTTTCCATTAGAGATCTCTACACTTTCTTTTGAGCAAAATTTTTGAACTGAACTGGTAATGAGGTGAAGCCTCAGCCACTGTTCACTTGACACCTTTCTCCTGGAGCAAGAACACAGTCTATACACTAGGGTGCACAAATGATTGGCTCTGTGTCTTGGCATTTCTGCTGCCTTATACAACGAAGCTAAAAGGAGGTTTTCTGACTTTAAAAACTCTCACGATCCACACTTTTCCTTGCAACACATGGTGGGCATTTCTACATGTGTTCTTGTCATGTCTGCTGCAACATGAAGCTTGCATAATCCCAGCTGATGTGCATTAAAATTAAAGCAACTCTCTTCTGCTGCCTTTCTCTCTAAGCGTGTACTTCAGCAGCATCTGTGCTGTGAGAAGGCAATGTGAGGGAGGATTACCTGCTTAATTAGGGAACTTAGGCTTTGTATGTTAGTGTGAGGGCAATACATCAGGAGTGTAATCATAAGTAATCAAACACCATTTATTTAATCTTTCCCAAAGCATTCGCTTTACAAGATAGTGAGTAATTACAACTTCTATTAGACCCTATAAACACATAAACTCACCAGACATTTTATTATGAGTGCCTTTCTAGAGGGGCTGGACTCTCTTGTGCCTTTTAAAAATGGTCCATATTGACACAATAGCATCACACATGATAGAAGCTTCACATCGATGAGCTTTGTGTTATTGACTTGCTGGAAGCATCCATAGGAAGATGTTTACAGTGTGGTCATAAAGGCTGATCAGCAGAACTACTCAGGTAGACTGTATCATTTGAAAGACGCTCAGCTGGTACTAAGGACCCTAAGTGTGCCAAGAAAATATCCCCCCACATTATTACATCACTACCATCAGCATGAACCGCTGAAACAAGACAGAATGGATCCATGGTTTCATGTTGTTTAACCACCTAAATGTCGAAGCAAAAATCAAAATTCATCAGCCCTAGATCTGTTGTGCTGTGCTGGTGAATTTGAGTTGCGCACCAATTGGCACCTGCTGTGGTCTGTAGCCCATCTGCTTTTTCTAGTTGTACCGAGTTGTTATTAAAGTTAACACTGCCTTCCTATTAGGTGGAAGGAGTCTGGTTCTTCTCCTCTGACCTCTAACATCAACAAGAAATTTTTGTCCAGAGAAGTGCTACTCAGTGGATATTTTCTTTTTAAACCATTCTCTCTAAATCCTACAGATGGTTGTGTGGGAAAATCCCAGTGGATCAGCAGTTTCTGAAATTTGCAGAATATTCATACCAGCCTGTCAGGTTTTTTTGTCCACCACACCACATTCAGTCACTTAACTTACCTTTCTTCCCCCTTCTGATGCTTGGTTTGAGCTTCAGCAGGACATCTTAACCAATGTCTACATGGCAAAAATGCAGTGGCTTCTGTCATATGATTGAATGATTTGATACATTACATACAATACAGCCCATTTAAGCTCCATGTCAATGTTTGAGGTAATAATGTATGTTTGCAAATTGTTAATGAATTAAAATGAGATATAAGAACGTCGCTCTGGCAGAAAGGTAATGCCAAGTCATGGTCCAACTAATAAACAGATGGTCTCTCTCTCTCTCTTTCTCTCTCTCTCACACACACACACACACGCACACACACACACCGATTTTTCTTTAACATAAAGTTTGACACAGTCACAGAAAAGTCAGTACGTTGCTGGTTCAAGTCGCATATGGGAATTAGTAGTGGCATCTCACAGAAACCAAGGGACCTTTCAGGACCTTTCACTCTGTTCCACGAACAGTGGTGTGACTAATTAAGGAAATAGTTCTGTTTATGCATGATGTCTGCACCTGCTCATCAACGTCCCTGACAACACCGATTAACTGCATGTGGTGTAAGAATAGAATTTGACAGCATACTAACAATTGGGAACAAAAATTGAAGCGGTGCTGCAGATCTGAGCTTTTCTTCGCTGCATGTTGAGCTTTCACTACTGAAGAAAAAAATGATTTTTTTCACAGTGCATCTTCTTAACTTAAAAGCAGTTTGGGGATTTTTTTTGGACCCGCTATACTTCTGGCCCCGTATTGTTAATACTTAAAAAATGACCTTCATTTTGATGTCAGCTCCACCTCCGTTGCGACGTTGTTCTCACAAAATCTACCCACAGACAGACAGATGAGCACCTGCCAAAATGCTTAAAGCACTTTGCCTTCTTACAGAAGGTGTAACCAGGATCACATAACCTACATAAAAACCTACATAAAAATGAATGAAAGCACATATTTGTTGGTAGTAAATAGATTAAACAAACATTCATTCAGAAATTCTTTTGGTTTGAAGTGCAGTTTAAAAGCTGTTTAATAACAAAATTGGTTTGTTTTTTTATTTATTTATTTTGGAGTCCTATCACTTTAATTAAACACAAAAGCCTGCATATGAAGAAGCTCTCAGTGGGGATGCCGACAACATAAACAATGGCGCATGCCTGCGGTTTAAGATTTTCCCTACTGACTCTCAGTTTGGAAATGCTGTGACCAACAACTAGTGAGAATCTATCCATGCCAAACACCCGTCCTCCTCCATGATCGCTCAAACACACACACGTGCCCACACACTCACATTCACACGCATGCAGTCACACTGAGGCACCTGTCCACCTCTGCTAAATGTTCCCATCTGAACAGGCAGCTGGTGTCAGTTGCATACCTTTTTGCTCATTGGGTAATTTAATTCCAGATTTAGAGCTTTCTGCACCGCAGAGAGGGCATGGTCAACTAATCAACACACTCTGACTCTGTGTTGGTGGCAGCACTGCTGAAGAGGATGTAAGCAGAGATATTAAATTTGTTTCTGTTAAGGATCCTTCAGTTGGTTTAATAAAAATGTTGCTGTTACCTGTCTGTCCTTCATAGGGCTCGTGGCCAAAATGACCAATTATTTTGTTCAATATTGAGATCACAGTTATTTCTGATGAATATTCATTGATTTCAGAGACAATTTTTTTTAAATTTTACTGTCATGTAAACAGGTTTGATTTTGCTTCAAAATAAAATTAGTCAGCCTTATTCATATGGTGGCCCTGAGAAGTTAACACTCTGCAACTTAAGGAAACAGCAGCAAATAGGAAAATCTATCCGTCTCTCTGTCTGTCTAACCTTGAGGTAGTCTGGTTTACGCTAATGGCTTCTATTTGTCTATGTGTATATAAATATGACATATGTATGAAATATATGAAATCAACAGGACATTCCTTTCATCTTCACATTTTGCTAGATTAATACAATTAATATAAAGTTTTTCACTCTATTGCTTGTACCTCCACAACGAGTGTTAATTAAAACTCGTAGCAAAGTACTCGATGGCTGTGAGATCCCTCCTTTTCCCCCCTGCGACGTCGTGCATACAGTGCAGAAATTGCCGCTTTGGAAAAAAGGGAAGGGATAACGTATCTTTAGTCCATTTTTCCTGAACCTTCATTACTCATCGTGTTTAGTGGACAATTATCTTTGACCAAATGGATTGGTTAGTAATTTCAGATTGTCATTCTGAGCTAAATGGCTACCATGATGCGCTGTACAGACTAATTTTTGTGGACGTCTTGAGCTGATGTTGGGCGATTCATGTTAGCAACTACTGCACTGCTTATCCATTATATTGCATTCAGTGATGGGTTTTCAGGGGGTTGAATAATACATAACAAAGCCGTGTTGCTTTGTTATGAAGACACAACTCTACGGCACTCTTTGCACATAATTTCTTCTTGGTTAACATCACTTGCTCTAAATCCAAAGTATTTCCAAACAGCTTGAGGAACAAGCTCTTCCCCTTCTGCTGTGTCATACATCTGAATTGTGTTTTATATCTGTCCTTTAACATTTTCTTACTCATTCAGGCTAGTCCAGGAAACTTTGAGCTGCACCGTGCAAGGACCAGCTGTAACATGTGGCATGTGGTCAAGTGCTGATTTGCTTTTGCCTTGCATTTTAAATAGCAGAGCATGCTCATTTAATTGTGGGGATCCAAAACCGTGATTGAGTTTAAACTTTGATTAATTGTGCAGCCTTGTCCTTCATATGCACTACTCAAGTATGAGGTAGAGGCTGCCTGATGAATGTATTGCTTCGATTGCTGAAACTAGTAAATGCTTCATTTATGCCAGATTTTCATGTAGTAAAAAATATGCTGAGAGTCTGAGAGCCATCTTAGGGCATGCTGCTTTGGTCCTCTGCACACGTACTCACTCAGTTCATGTCGATTAAATGGTCTTTGGGAAAAATAGTTATGTATGAGAATTTCTTAGCGCATCTAATGAGCACTCACTGCCTGCAATGAAAACATTATACAGTTTTACAGAATGTGTAAAGTACAACTCTATACTATATGTGAGATTTCTGCAGACTCAGAATTATGTGCTATATATTGGTGCCATGTCAACATGATACAAATGCGATCTAATTGACTACCACCTCGGGTGCTGTGCTTATAAATGGGGATAAATGTGTATATTCTGGGTGTAGCTTCTCCAGTCAGTAATGTATGCGCATGTGTAGAATTTTGTACATATCACTCTGTTTAAGACCGAGTTAAACATTTTAACTCTAAATGTTGATAAAAATGCATTTTGTTATGGAGGTTCATCAAATCTTAAATAACAGTAAGTTGTCTTTGTTGTTGGTTTTGTGTCTGTTATATGTTTTGTATCACAGTTTAAGTTCCAACAAATTGACAAAACTAAGAACACAATAGAGATTTTGCGTGGCTATATATACATGCACAGCAATGTTTGTATTAATGCTAACATGAGGACAGTAAGTCTTAGTTGCGTTGTACTTCAGGTGCTGACCTACCTGAAGAACATCTATTCCTCTTCTCTATCGTGTTCGACCATGTTAACTCTGCTCCGGAATTAGACATGGCTGCCGGCTACTGTTGGTGCGCATGTTTCTCACTGACACCCACTTCTTGTACTTAGATGCTTTGTAACACACATTACCTTGGCTTCTTACCTGTGTTTAAAACTGCAGGAACTGGACTCAAACCTAGAGGAAATGAATTTGAGGAAACACTTGAAATCCTTGGACCGAACCAGTGTTTTAACTAAAGGCCTGAAAAACACTGACCTGTAGCACTTACATGTGTTGCTCACTAAAAGTGTTGAATGTTTTCTACTTCCCTTCTGCCGTTCAGTCTTTTGGTGTAAACCATAACACAATAGCGTCTCGTTAGCAAAGTTTAGCAGCGAACAATTATCTTGATAACTGTTTAGCAAGTTATGGTAGCAATTTCTGTTGTGCAGCTGATTTTTTCTTTTTCAAATAAATTCAGTAGCTTTCAACCATAAATCTCAAGCTTTAATCTCTTCATCCCCAGATCTTGGATCCAGTGTTGTGAGTTTCTTGTGGGTTTGTGATTCCCTTTGGTTTGGGGTAGTATTTAGTTTTCTATTAAAGGAGTTGTTGATGTTTTGTATTCCCCCCCTTTTTTTTGTAAGCCTTGCTCTGTGATTTTTAGATTCTTTATAGTTTACTTTCTAGTCTTGTTATTTGAGTCTTCTGCTTTAGTTGATCTTGTTACAATTAGTTGTGTCTGTGTTCTTGTTTTATTTTTGTAGTGATTGTTTTCTATGTCTCGCATTAATTTCAACTTTCCCATTTCTGGTATGTTGTCTTCAGCGGTGTTCCCCACTTATTTCCTCTTCACGTGTCTCTCATTTGGGTCTGCAAGATAATTCCACCTCGCTAACAATGACATTTACACTGAAATATGTACCATATCTGATTAAAAATCATCATCATCAGAGTGGTTATAATTCATCCTTCATGGGACATTATTTGCCAGCAACCTATTTGAGAGATATTTCAATCTGGACTTCAGTTGTGGGCTTACTACTGACACACGGACCATCAGACTGGCATTGCAAGTCAGGAACACACACTGCTGTTCTTCTCAGGAGCACAAGTCCCTCCTTTTAATGCTAGAAATCTTTTTGTGCCATTCATATGATAAGAGCTGTGCCTTTGTACGTTTTCCTTTTTTTAACCCCTGCCAACAATTAGAGCTGTTCACATCTCCCCCGTCACATCAACAGCAATTTTGACAGCAAACACCTGAAATATAGCAGAATAAATGCAATCAGCATTAATTATCCAGATAATTAAGATTCAACATTTTCCAAAGCTCAACGGATAAGCCTTTCAGGGCTCACAGTTTTAACAGTAGGTCACCGTGCAGAGGACTGTGCAGAGCTTGTTTTTGGTTTTAGGCAGGTTTCCTTCCATAACTCTCGTCCTTGAAGTGAATGCTGAAAAATGAGACTTAAATTCAGAGGCAGGAACAAACGGGGATTTATGGGGCACTGGGAGAAGCTGTTGGTTGATTATGCTGCCTTGGCTTTTAGCAATCAGGACTGCATTGTAGCTCAGGATTTTTTTTACTTTGTCAGTGGAAGGAGAACTTTTATCTTTGTGCAATCAGAAGAAAGTGCTCTGAGAATTATTATAGCATCTCATTAAAAATAACCTGTTTAGGGTAAGGATAATGGTAACGATGCCCTACATCATTATAATGGACTGAGAGCTGTATTCTTTATCCCACACTGAGTGAAAATGAAATGTATTTATCTCTGTCTCTCTGAAGCAGTCAGAGTAAGCTATTTTCTTTTTGATTAAAAATAAATGGAAACAAACAGTAGATGATATATTCTTTGATATATTTATATATACAGTATTTTTTATCACACTCTGCTCTAGACTGGATTTTTTCCCCCCAACGATTATACAAATAAAGTTTCACACCATCTTTAATATAACTCATTTTGTTTGTTCTCAAATGTCACTTCTAGCTCCTTTTTCTATTTTCTTACAGAATTTTATTACACAATTCATCTTCCAGCAGTATCTGCGCATCTGTAGACAACTTTCCTCCACAATCAGCAAGTTTCTCATTCTTTCTGAAATGAAACCAAAGATCTGTTGTGTTTACAGAGACATTGTTCTATTCAAAATATATTGGTGTAAAAATTGTAATTCCTTTTTCAATTTCACATATTGGCCCAGACGCCCTGCTTCGCCATCTTCCACTGAATGAGTACCTGCTCAATTAGCTGCCTCTCTGACCTTTTCCCCTGTCAGACTGCAGCAGGACTGCTCTGACACAAAAACACAGATAATTGATCTATGCTGGATTCCCACAGGTCACACCAATTATTTCCCGTGTGAAAGCCGAGCAAAGCAAGACCAGCTACCTAAGCCCATTGTGAGACGAGCAGCCAAATTGCTACATTGTGTTGTTTTTACATTTCTTTGTCTCTTTATTCCCTTTTCTCGCAGTCGGACTGGAAATGTCATCATATGAAATGTCAGAAAAAATGTGCCGTCTCTCACTCACCAGAAGAAATGGGCTTATTTCTCTGAACTATTTCACATGCAGACGCACACACTCACACAAACCGTTCAGTTCATGGCGTATAAAGAGGTTTTTACATTTGTTAAATGAGTCCTGTGTCCTAAAGTCCCTTTCACCAAATGATGGTGGGAGAAGAAATAAAGTAGTAAAGTAGTAAATAAAGTAGTGCGACCCTGCAGTCTTCTGGAGACAGTTTGCATGTTCTCTCTGTGGTTTTATGGGCTCTAAAATGTCTTCCCCAGGGTGCAAAGATAAACTGCAATTAAAAAGGCAATAAGTAATGTTACAAGGTCTCAAGGTCGTAGTTCACCTTTTCTGTGTATGAACATACTGTACTTGTGTTTGGTTTAAGCCTGGCATGACCTGACCTGCTGTAAAAGAAGCTCATCCTCTTTTCTCTTTACTGATGCTTAGTGTGTATTCATTTAAAAAATGTTTATCCTGTAATGCATTCAAACATTCATGCTTATATATCCACAAATATAACCAAAGCCTAACTATGCTCCATTTAGGGCTAAGTCTTCCTTTGCTTCTATTTAAAAATCAGAGCCTTGAGCCAGTGTCCAATGAAACACAGCCACAGATGGTTCCTTAATGCTAGCATGGACATTTAGAGATGGGGGGGGGGGGGCATGAAATCAGCCAAATGGGAGCAGAAGCTGTTTTCCAACAAAGGCGGAAAAGAGACTGGAGGATTAGGATGAGTGCTTGAGTGCAAAGCGATCAAAGCTCAAATGTTTGTGTGTTTTAAATAATAGTAACATGGAATCCCTGTTCTTGAGTGCTCTTGTCATCATTGTTTGTCAACTGCAACCGGGCATGTGCAAGATTAGCTGTGGTTTAGGCAAAGATTATTGGAAAGATTTATGAGCAGATGAGAACAATTCTGTCCAGCATGGTGGCCATTATCTAACGCTGCCAATGGTATGTCTGAAAATGAAGATCATAAGTGAAGAGCTTAAGTATCCACATTAGGGTGGGGACTTCATAGGCATGCATTTATGTCATAAAAATTCTTATCCACAGAGTGACATGTTTTGGAAGATAATATATTCAGTGTATTTCAGATTCTTAGCAGCTCGGCTTAGAGAGCAAAAACTTTGTGTAAGCCTTTCAGCAAATTTGGAACTAGTCACAGAAGAACATATGGAATACATAATACTTCTTTGAGTACAAAGTGCAGAAAATCCTCATGAATGTGAAATCACAAGTCATGATTCTTCTGGGAAAAATAAGCAACAGCTGCTCGTTCATTCTCTGAACTGTCTGTCATGCATTATAAATACGTAGGATACTTTGTATTTATTCTGCACCACTGCATTGATCTATTAGTCAGGCCTACAAAACTTTGGAAACATTTGGTGCAATCATGGAAAGGGTTTCTTTTCCTTTGTGGAATACTGTATTAGACACAAATGGAGCAGCGACACTGCTGATTGTTAACTTTACAGCAAATGCACAGATGAGGAGGTGAACAGGACAGTTCTCAGACTGTATACGCTCCCTCTTTCAACTGTGTGACCTTAAAACTTATCTGTAAAACATTCTCCAGTGTGAAGTATGATATATATATATATATATATATATATATATATATAGTGTTCCCTTGTTTATCGCGGGTGTTATGTTCTAAAAATAACCCGCGATAGGTGAAATCCGCAAAGTAGCCAACTTTATTTTTTACAATTATTACAGATGTTTTAAGGCTGTAAAACCCCTCACTACACACTTTATACACTTTTATCAGACAGGCATGAAGATTTTCACATGTTTCTCTCTTTTTTAAACACTCTCAAAGTTCAAACCTTCGTAGAAAAATAAGTCCAGTATTATAGAATGAAACCAAAGATCAAACCCTGTTTTCAGGTCCAGAACATGGGAATAGAGCAGCTGTGAGAGAATTCAACATTAATGAATCAATGGTATGTAGAGGAAGCAAGAAGAAAGAGTTGAGTAAAGTTTGACTTATCTGACTGTTTTGTTTCACTTAATGTGCCTTATAATCCGGTGAGCTTTTTAGTCTGAAAAATAGGGTAACTTCAACCTTCCTTTAGCATGTCCAGATGTTCAACTTTTTGTGCGATGGTTAGCATCTTCCTCTGCCTTTTGGGTGCTACCGCAGGTGCCTTTGACGTCGACTCTGTTGTGTTTGTTGTCTTCTGCTAGCGAAGATTTGTGTAAATTTGACAAGCTGAACGCAGCTTGTCGATTGAAGAAGGATCGTTGAGTGCGAGAGGAATTGACCTGAAAGATATAATCATGGCAAAGCTTGAAACCTGGATCCCCCGTAGCCGGTTATCAAGACTACGTGAAGTACCCTCAGAAGATCTACTAGATGATGTGAATGCAGCACTACGGACGATACCTACTACCACCATTACCGAAACTAACAAGCTGATCTATACTACGGCAGCAGTGATCAGTGAGATGCTTGGCTATAAGTTGAGCAGCCACAAGGGGCAGTACCCTCCATGGAGAAGGAGGCTAGAGGGCAAGATCAAAGTAGCACGGAGGGCGGTTAGCCAACTATCGGAGTTGCAGAAAGGTGCGACAAAGAAGGTGCATAACAAATACAGCAAGCTGTCCATACCTGAGGCCTTGGAAACTGCCAAGCAAAGACTCACAGCCTTGGCCAGCCGCTTGAGGAGGTACACCAGAGAGAGAGAAGGCAGGAGAATAAACCAGCTGTTCTCCACAGAACCAGCCAA
>VUQG01002271.1:0-15041 GCA_015106755.1 Etia nguti
TACTTCTGTAACACTGTGACATCAGTACACCAACCTTCGTTAATGTAGAAGCAGACTCCACCACCCTTTGTTTTCCCTGAAAGCTCCGTTTCGCGGTCCGCCCGGTGAAGTTGGAAGCCCGGCAGATTTAACACAGCATCTGGGATTCGCTCACTGAGCCAGGTTTCAGTGAAGCAGAGGGCAGCAGAGCGTGCAAAGTCCTTGTTAGTCCGGTTTAAAAGCAGTAATTCGTCAACTTTGTTTGGAAGAGAGCGGAGATTCGCGAGGTGAATGGAGGGGAGTGCTGTGCGGAATCCTCGCCGACGTAGTTTCACCAGCGCGAGTCCCCCGTCTGCGTCTCCTCCGGGAGCCACAGAGAGCTGCTGCGCCTCCAACCAAAATCTCAGAAAAACTCTCCAGGTCTATGAAAAATGGATACGAACCATCCCGAGACGACTGCCTGATGTTCAGCAGCTGATCCCTTTAGAAAGTGATGCGGTCCGAGTGACCAAAAGCGCAGAAAACAAACAAAAACAAGAAAAGTGCGAGAGAGCGCAGTACCGAGGCTGCCATCCGCGGCGCCATCTATGTACTATAAAGAGCTGAACTGGCTACAATGCTGACCATGACTGGAGCAAAGGTGAGTAACTGAATTGGGTTGTACAGGGTTGTGGGTTGGCTGGGGATTTTATTCCACATAGAGCTGGCAGGTAGGTTGAGTCCTCTCCTGGAGGTGTTTATTGAATTCAAAGGAGTCTTTCCAGACAACTCAGAGACACCAGCAGGAACATCAATGTCTGACACATTGAAGAGGATCTGAATCAGGGACACAAGAAAAAAGTAATAAAGTTTGAACAACAAAGAAGGAAAAAGAGGCTGAATGTGTTACCAGTTCATTAGTTTTAATAGGTGGTGAATGACAGAACTGGATCTAAAATATTCTAGATGTGTCAGTAAAAAAAAGCTAGCTGGGGCTGATTAGAGGACTAACTTCTAGGACCTCACAAAGCTGGTAAGTCCTGCCTGCACTCAAATACATTCACTATCTTGATTATTTATTTATTTATTTTTTATATTTATTTTTGCCCATTGTTATTTTCATGACAGGACAGCAGAGCGGACAGGAAAGGAGGGGCAGACATCAGTGGAATCAAAACTGGGCCCTTTCAGTTGCTTTTCAGCATATTGGTCACCTGCTTGGCCCAATGAGATACACTGATCAGGCCATTATGACCATCAGTTTAATATTGTGTTGGTCACTCCTTGCTGCCAAAACAGCCCTAGCCCATGAAGGTATGGAATCCCCTAAAAGTGTTCTGTGATTTTAGCAACAGATCCTTTAAGTTGCAAGGTGGGGCCTCCATCGATAGGACTTGTTTGCCCACCACATTCCCAAGATAATCGATTGGACTGAGATCTAGGGTATATGGAGGACAAGGCAACATCTCAAACTCATTGTTATGCTTGTCAAACCATTCCTGAACCATTTTTGGTTTGTGGCAGGGCCCATTATCCTGCTGAAAGGTTTAACCATGTTTCAAACCATCTTCCATTTGTCTAATGTTTCACTTCCACAATATGCCCCCCCCCCACCAGAAGAACTGACCTGTCATAGCATTAGTTAGCAGAAATGAAGTTCTAAGATCAGCACTAAATGTGGGCTACCAAAACAGCTCTGTTTTTTCATGCCTATTTTACCATATATTAAGTTAAAAATGTGAATTTCAACAACCACTTCATTGCGAATTTTTTTTCTCCGGAAAGTTTCGCAGACTTTCTGCTCTATTACCTTTATTGTTAATACATTATACTGGGTTGCCGCAGCTTCTAAAGGGATCAAAGAAGCAACTGAGATTGGCCATGATTGTTACAACGCCTAACACACCCATAATGTATGACACATAATGTATGATAATGAATTCTTTCTCATCTCACCACAGTTGGCTGTGGCTTGCACATTGCACCTTGATTTATTAAAACACAGACCTCAAAGTCAAGAGAAAAGAATAAATATATAGAAGTTGGGAGAGTAGAAACAGGTATGAAAAAAGCGGGAAAAAAAGAAGTGGCTGAATTTGACAAGGGTGTTGGGACGGAGTGGCCTTGTCCTCAGGATTAATTATATACAAAACTAACAGAGACCAACCATGGGTATTGTCAAACTGCAACCCTTACCTATTAATAGCTCCCATCTTAACTTCACCCAGCCAGAATATCTGAATCAAGACACTAAGTCACAGTACGTGTAATTCGTAGGTCCTAACAACCTTTGTAGTAGCCCGTTCTTTCCTATGAGATTCTGCAGGTGGAACATACCCCTTGGTATATAGTCCTTCCTGTTCTTTATGTTAATATTGTGGGAACAGTCATCCCCTTACCCCACAGTTCAAGGAAAATACTATATTTGATCACCTAACGTGTTTTTTTTGCTGCACATAATTGTATTTTTCTCTCACTTTTAATTCTCTACTCCCCTGGAAGTTTTACTATCTAGGTCAAGGGTATTGGAGGGAGTCAAATTGCTCTTACTGCTCCATGCAGCTTGCTATACAGTAAAGATACTTTTCAAAGACACAATGACTTTCTCTTATATTTCTGTTTCAATATTATCAATCTGAGATAAACCGGAAAAGTAAAATGCATACTTTCTATCAGACAAATATACATAACAATGCCTCTAGTGATCATAGAAAGCCCACCTTGATATACAGTACTGTTAGGATGACAAACTATATGAGAGAACCAATGAAAAAAAGAGTGTAAACAGCCAGCCTCTGGAGTCACTCATGCAGGCCCTATACTCGCTCTAGCCATATAAATGTGACACTAACGGCCCCTGATCAGACTCTAATGGTATTCATAGTTGCCATGGGTCCTTTCACTGCATTATTATTAAGATCATTTTTATTCATGATATCCCCCAAATTGTCCTTGGAAGAAACAGGAGATCATAGGAGGCTGCTGACCCGTGGGTTGTGAATAAACATGAAAAACAATCAGTGTTCCATTTAAAGGCAAAATGGTGTTCAGCCCTGAGCCTCTAGGGTAAGATTTGAGAAGGGGGGGTCGGGAGTGGGGGGTAGTTGAGGGGGCACCAAAAGAATAATGAAATCATTAGCAATAAATTTAAGAGAGAAAGAATGATGCCTCAAACACTTGACCGGTTTTGAATCTCTAGATTATGTACAATAAAAATAAAGGGGTCATTTAACTGTACAGTGGAAAATGGATAAATTCTTCATGGCATGTTTCTATAGGGAGGCGTTTTGTTGTTCTTTTGAAATATTTCTAATGGTCATAATTACGGTAACCAGAGTCCACTTTGTGTTTTGCAACAGCATGCTATTACTTTAGCTTGTTTTTTCAAATTTATTTTGTAGCCAATAGAAGAGATTTTACCAGATTCCCTCACGTGTACCTTGCTCATCATGCACCTACTATGAATATTAGATTTTAGATTTTCACGCAAGCAAAAGCACAAAATTACCTTAAGGGAGTGCTCATTGTGTAGCTTGTAACATTATAGCACAACTGAAATATCTGTCCACTGATTCCTTTCTATTTTCAATAAATGCAAAGCTTGGGTGAACCCATTTCTTCATGCACCTTCCTCAGGCAAAAGTCTATTTTTGCAACTGTGCTTGTATGACAATGTATTTGTACCAAACATGTTTGCACTGAGCTCAGCTAAAATATTTATAGCTCATGGAAGATACAGTGATCTTTTTTAATTTAAAAAATAAATAAATAAATAATACAAATAATTGTGCTTAAATCTGCATTGGAGTTGGTTTATTCAAAAGAATAAATAAATAATAAGTTAATTTACAATAATATGAAGGAGCTCATTTAAAATCAGTCTCAGTTGTCATAGTAACTGACACTGTTAACTGGAAATTCTTATTGTAGGTTTTCTTTCACTCCTACCTTCCAGCTGAGCCTCTAGTTGTCTGACACATCAATTTAGTTCCTCATTTAAAATCATGATTGGTGAATGTACATACCGAATGTGTTCATTTGGATATGTGGATTCACTAAAAAACCTTCCCAGTTCAGTATTTATTGATTATGCAAAGACTATATTTAACATGGTTTCATGATTAACCTATCATCAGTGCAACAACAGTGACAATCCACGCTGTGGATTCATCTTGACTAAAAAGTCTGCAATGTCTGGTAAATTGTCAACATTTACGAATTGCAGGTGTTCTACCTGTACCCTGCAATCAAACACGATTCAGAAACAATAAATCTGTATGAAGGTTTAAACATGTAACACACTGACCAACAAACAGTCATTTTTCATGTTTTTACAATAACTGATCATGCAGATGGAAAATCATAGCTGACATGTAACACAGAAGATTATGTAAATATTTCTGAGGGAAGATGATTGCAGTGCATCTAAAATGACTCAAGGGCTAAAACTGCACAAAATGTAGTTCATGAGGCAGTCTTTGAGCTTAGATTTTTCTTCTATGAAATATAGTCATTAAAAATCATAAAGCAAGTTTTTCAAATCTAAAATCATTCTGAGGACCTCTCTGAACCATTTATAATATTAGATGGAGTAAAGGTCACTAGCATTTCTGTCCATTACCGTATCCATATTTAACCAAAACAACTAAATCCAAATGCAGACTTGGAGACTAGTAAAAGTTTAGTATATTTATCACAGAGACAATAAGATTTAATAAGGTCAGCAAGGGGTGAATCATCCAGGCTGGGAGTGTTGAGAAGCCAAGGTAAACACACAGAGCAAGCGTAAACAAAAATCTGAAAGAGTCTCCCTTTGCAACTACTGCAGTTGAACCAGTCTTTAAACAAACTGCAGGTTGATAAGAAGATAAAGAAAAGGTGCTTTAGACAAACTTCCAGCAGCAGCGGGATTAGGGCTACACCACACAAGAGTATGAAGATATGAAACTCATATTTAGAGAAAGTAGGTGAAAGAGAGAGAAGAAGAGAAACGAGGTGTGAAGACCACACAGGCTGTCATACATACTTACATAAATATAGTGAACTGTCTACATATCCAAGACCTGAGAACAACTAAGAAACCCCCCAGACCTATTTAAATCTGCATACCAGAAGTGGATACACTGCATTCACTGAAGAAAATGTTACATTGGTTCTATAAAGTGGTTAATTTAATATCTATAAATTTGCAAGGGTTTCATATAAGTCACTGTTTGCAAAAAATATTTATTTATCTTTACTTTAACATACCATAAGCTAAAAAGGTTAAATTTAATTATTACAGTGCAGTGATTCATGCAGTAGTTTTCACGAGTTACATGAAAACTACTTGAAAAGTATTCCTTGAGCAAATGGCTATTTCTCATTGACATAAGTTTTCTATCTAACTCATCTATCCATCCATCCATTCCTCATAGTGTCATAGATCACCTTCTAAATCAACAGCTTCATTCTCACACTCAGTTCTCTCTTCACAACAACACATCGCTGCAGCGACCAAATCACTGCCAACACTACACCATTCCATCTTTCAATCTCTCGCCTGTACATGGATACACCAAAGTATGCAGTTTGAATAGAATGCAACATTTAAATAAATATTGTCTTATGTTAACTGTACCGCCTCTTGCACTTGATACCACTTTTGTACAGGCCTTTGGCCCCACGTGACATAAAGCCTTAAGATTTTAATTTGATTGATCACTGGCATAAAGCTTTGATTTTGTTTTGACCCACAAAATAAACACAACACCTATTTTGAAGCCTCTGAATTATTATTTTCTTTAACAGTGAGTCTAAATCAATTCAGAGTCTAAATCAACATCCACAGGTCAAGGGCCAAAAGCTATTTTCTCACCAGACTGTGTTAGCCTGACAAACTAACATCACATGGCTATGCCCTCCTTGAATCTGCTTCATCCTCTCTGCCAAGACCGCCAAGACTGTCTGAAAGGCTATATGATACCTGCAGACCTGCTGGTGCATCCCGAGGAAAAGTCCTTGCAATTACTGCTAATCTTCAGCCAACAGAGAGGTGGTTCTGACCCAAGTCAGTCTTTTATGTCAAACGTACACCAAACAACCTTCACTTCAGATGCTTGATGATACTCTGAAAATAATCTGAATTACCTTGGATTTGTTTGAATTTATTGAAATGAATTTAATCTTTCATTCTTCATTTTCATTCTTTCATTTCAAATCTTTCATTCGATTAACTTAACAACTAAAGTCATGGTTGGTTAATCTGGCAGCAAGATGCTTCCTTTTTATATATTGTATTTATTTAACCACAATAATATGATTGTTATCCTGGTGAAATAAATGGACCTTGGTTGGGTCCATGCTGAGACCTTGGAGTCTAACCATGGAACATCTTTAATAATATCTTGTTACACTAGAAAACATCCACTCAAAACTGTGTGATACACAAACAATAAACAGTGAGGTCAGGCGACCTGCCTGTGGGAGCGTTTGCCTTGATACAGTAAAGCAGCAGGCAGACACACAGTGACAATAGCCTCATATATACAGGCAAAGGGCACTTTCTGTTTCCTTGTTTCCACCTACTTACAAGAAGCATCTAAACTACCCTCCTGACACAGAAATAGTTCCTTTGCTTTGTTGCCTCCACTCTCAGCATAACTGAAAGTCCCCGTTTTGCCACAACCCCATACAAAAGCAGTTTGGTCTCGCTCATGTAGCTCCCAGCTGTTCAGTGCCTGATTTTATCCACACATGATCCTTCAAAAGGTATCTCTTGTCAATGTTTCCCAGGTCCGGTATTCACAGGAACAGAGAAACTCTCGTCTCCCACCATATTATCTACAGTATTGACAATCTAGCTATCTAGGCTTCCAAAAAAGAGAGAAACAGTTCTGTAAATTGTTAATAAGTCCTAAAATCAACCAAACCCACATGCACTTTTTGTTGGCATAAATACTGCAGTCATAAATCTAGTCTCTAAAATCATATTCCAATCTTGAACCATTATTACAAATCTGACTCATAAGAATAGACATACAGGTGCTGCATGGATATAAGGATAATGTTAAGTGGATAAGTGAAAGCACATTGATGGTGCAGATTACATAGAGAGAAGCACCCTTAGCTGATTGTTTCCTTCTGCTCAGAATACCACTTACCACTCCAAAATCCTGCTTACTTTCTGTGCACCAGGTTCAGCATGGATAGCCGCATTAGTTGTTCAACACTCTATACAAAACAAGGATTCAACAATCAGTGACATTGAGGTTTTTCTGAGTACCAGTAAATCTACAAAATATGTTTTGAGACTTTTCCATGGACAGCTGAAGGCTGATATTTTTTATAAATAAGCTCATTTATGTTTATGGAACTTTAAACATATAAATTACTATCATGTCAAGGTGAAACCGCTAAGTGTAAATATCAATAAAAACATTATTCACCAATTACGAATCATTTGCACAAAAGATATTCTTACAGCTGAGAAACTGGCATAAATCAGCTGTCAGCTCATATTTATATTAGTGTTTGTTATTTTTTGATTATGATTATTTTGAGCTACATGTAATGACCATATAATGAAATCAGGGTGTTCAAAATGTTACTTTAAAAAAAGGTTAACTGCTGATAATTCAAGAAAAATAATGCATGAGTGGTTTTCTTCCACAGGAGCTTTTCTCAGCTTCTAAGAACTTTTGAAGAGAGATATTTGCACTGTCAGACCGAAGGCCAAAATAGTATCTCAAAAGTCCTTGCTCAGTGTGTAATATACTAATTTCCCCAATTTTAATGGGCTTTTGCTACAACGGAAAAGCAGACTAACCTCGATCTGATGGAAACTTTTTAATACCTTTAAATAGGTTTCTGGGTTTGTTTGATTTTTTTTTAATGGAACCATATGCAGGTATCCAATTGTTGTGCTAGGCTACTGTTCAATTTTCAGTACCAGTTTAGCTTTAGCTATTGCACATGTACTGATTTTTAGATTTAACCAGTTCAGATTGTCATATTTTAATATTTCATATTAGTTTCTGCTTCCTGTTGTTTATGGTGGGACCATTTAGATTGTCACAGTGCATCTCTTAAGGAATATGTGCACTGGGAAGATGATTGCATTAAAATGTGTTGAGGATATTTTTCACTCACAGTCAGTGACACAAGTGTCTTAGTGTGTGATGAGTCCTTTAATCCACTTCTGTACCTTTAGAAAATGTCTCTCCTGTTTTGTGTACTATTCCCAAATAGGCAAATATTTTTTGCACTTTTAAAGGTGGCCCTGTGTAGAGGTTATAATTATACATGCCTGCCTCTTGATACTTTGTTTTTACTTATTTTTACTAACCATGAATCTTAGTACATAACCTCTGTTTTGTGGACATAGCTTGTGTGACTGTAAAGAGAGTAAGAATGTACTTTATCCTATTTTAATAAAATAGCAAAGCTTCTCCATTAAAACTGCTTGCCCCTCCAGACCATCTACTCTGTTGCAAACCCTGGTATTCTTCTAGCTACTACGTTGGCCGTATGACCATACATATTTCACAATATCTTCTACACTTGTTACCATAAACCAAATGCTACACGTGTTTAGTAATGAAGTTTTGAATAGTGCTTGATTTAATTGTATTGTATAATTTACACACATATGGCATAGACATTTTTGGTGATGTTCTTCTATTTAAAACTCATGACTGGTTGTATTTTGATAGTTTTGTATTTCCAGTGTTATCACAGCATACACAGAAGTAATAACTATGTATTGAACCAAGAATAACATTTACATTGTTGCTTTATGGAGATAAATTGCACAGGTGTTTGCGTTAGTGGTAAAAATCACTCTGTGTTAACCTTGCTATTCAAAGTCTATATACTTTTGGTTAAAAAAAAGAGAGAGCATCACTGATCTGAGTAGAGAATGGAGTGGATTTGGCTGTATTGTCACCAAGAGTTTGAATTTTTTTCCCACAGTCTCTTATTGAAAGAGAAAGGGATAAACAAGTGGAACGGCTGCCTCCAAACTGCTCAGGAATATCCATAGAATAACACAGCCAATACTAACAGGAGAGGAGAGAAAGAGGCTGAGTGACAATCCAGAGAAGGAGCAAAAAGACCAAAGGATGCAGACAGGTGACTCTCAGTCTTTGAAAATCTGTCTCCTGCAAACATGTTGCCATGTACCTAGGCACGGTAACAAGAAGCGTTTTGTCTTTTAGATCTTGACAGCTGAGTTGAGAGCTAGGCTTAGGGCACAGAGGTGGCAATTACCTTGTCTGGTTGTTTATATGTTTCCCATCAGTGCTTTCCAGTAACATGGGAAAGACAAGAAAGAGTCCAGTGTCAGAATATATAGAGAAAAACTGGCTGCTAAAACAAGCAGCAGTCAGTGATTCGGTTATAAAGGTGCTCTGCTTGTGCACCAACCACTCAGGTTGACCTGGACAATTAACAGTTTAACTCCTCGTGGCTGATTTGTAGGCTAACGTTAGGCTTGACACCTTTGCTTGTGTCTCCTAGATTTAAGTTGCATTTCTACACTCGGGATATAAATGTATTCTGTACTATATTGATGTTGTTATTGTATTTACACATTTTCAAGCTTCTTTCAGGGCCCACAATATAGAAAACTGTGGTGGAAGACATTAAATCACTTGATAATCATGAGGAAAAACAATCAAGTTATAATACATGGATTTATTTGAGTAAATGTTTTCCAGAGATATAGGTTGTTATTTAGTCACTTAAACTAACAGGACCATCTGCAATCACTGATAAAATAGCCTTGCATAAATATTTGTGCAATATTCATTTTAACAAGCACCTGCTACCTGCTCTTAATTTCCAAAAGCTCGCTTGAGAAACAGCTTTAAAAATATACACATTTCGTACATGACTAAAGGTTTGTGTGTGTCTAGACATGTGTAAGAGGGAGCAGCGGTTTGAATTGCAATGTTGTTCGCATCTTTATATGTACTGTATGCATTTGCATCAATAACACAGAATTTGCATGCAATTCTTAGGTTTACAAAACATGGCCAATACACCTTTTTATTTCCCACCTTGCTGGTAATATGAGAATAATGACAGCTTGGGGGCTTGATGAAACTGACCTTGGTGTTAATGAGCTTCTCACAGACAGACAGCAGTCCTCAATGCACCTTAATTGACACGGCACCCCTGCTTTCGCATTACCACTTACCTGTGTCAATCTCAAGAAGAGTTCTTAGCCCATATCTGCCGCAGCCATTTGTTCCAGGAATCTTCTCAGGGGATGCACCAGCATTCTCATCTTCTTCTAAGTGACTTTCCATTTATTCCATCAATAGACGGAGCCCTATTTTTAATTTCTATTTTTCACAGTTATGTGCTGGGGCTAAATAACAGACTTTGTGTATTGTGCTCAACAAAAAGCGACAATTGCAAGTAATCATTTGGAACTGGTGGATTCTATGAAACTTTTGTGTGCTTGATAAGCTCGGAAAGTGGAGTTCTTTTCAAATCATTAAGGCACACATTTCTCATAGAAAGGGGGGGGGGAGCCATTTCTGGTGTTCTGCCAAGCATACTTGTGTGAGCAGTCACATGTACATGTAGATACACAAGGTCTTGTGAAGCCAGTGAAGATAATTCATATTTCATGGACAGACCAAGTCAAGTGTGTAAAGTTCAACAGAAACATCAGAGAAAATGAACAGAGGCAATGACATTTTAATCGAAACGACCACCCATTTAAAAATAGCATTGCTGACATGGGCATTTCATTTTATCCATAACATACTTTTTGTAATCTCAACCACAAAGGAAACACAAATGGATCTCCGTTTGCACGTGAAGGTCAACTATAAACTGAAACAGAGAGAACAAATGTCCTAGTGGGCATGGCACAAAAGCATTTATGATTACATAATTTTAATTTTTATATCAAGTAAAGCATGCTAAGTATTTACTAATAAACAATAACTGAAAGAACATCATTATGCTTTGCACCTTGGTAATTCATAATCAAATGTGCAATAACATCCTTACATCCTTATCCCGATACACCCCAAAACTGTAATAACAGTTTAGATTGTGGTGAGTAATATTAGTGAGTTAAGGTCTTGCTCACGTGAGGCATTGATGCCATCCATGTACAGGAGATGGGTGATGGCCACTCCACTCATAAATATGAGTCTGTATCTGTTCTCAGTGACGAGCTGACTTGGGGAGTTGAGGCCTATCCAGAACAGAAGTGTGGACAGTGCATCGCCTTGGTATTTTGCCTTTGGGTAGGCCTCTAGTGATGTCTTCACAGTCACATTGAGTCCCTGATTAATGTTATTAGCACATTATTAGCCTTGTACTATGCTAAGCACTCCAGTATCCAGTATCCTTTCTTCAATCCAGGCAGTCCTCAGGTTGAGCACTAATTTCATTATTGCTTCAAATTTCACTTTCATTAAGAGGGGTATGATGCCTCTGGCTATGAGGCAAGGTGGTCATAGGTTCTTGGACCATTTTTGAACATCAATCAGTGACTGACACTGGAGGGAGGGCTGCAGCTCTCCATATCACTCACTGACTCTGTTCAGCACAGAACATGTTCATGCATTATCAAAGTCAGGAAACAACGGTCTGATGACAGTGATGGGAGGGAGATGGGTGGTAAATGGTGAGAGGAAAAGCGACTTCATTATCCTGTTCAGAAATTTAATGTATATTATTTACTTTCTGTGAAGCCAGGCACTCAAGTATAAATATGTGTTTTGAAGTAGCACAATCCAATATCTAGGCTGTTTAAGATGTATGACTGCATAAGTAGCTGCTGTTAAATATTAGCTCCTGAATATCTCATCAAATCTGATGGACAAGAAATAATAAAAATGACATTGATGGATTTTAAAGAAATATCAATTCTTGTGCTTATATGCTTACAGTAAAGTGACAAATGCTGTGGTTTTAATGACATTATGCCAGATTTGAATGTAGCATCCTTGTCAGGGCAAGGGCTGTTGCTTATTTTAGCTGAGGTAGGACGAGGTTGTAAAAGCCCTGGAGGGGTCGGCAGTCTATCACCAAGCACAAGTCAAATCCTCGCCAAATGCTCATGTCATTCCAGTTGATATTTTTATGACATCATGCACATGACAAAACTAATCTAGACCTCAAACTAATTTACATATCCACATCTGTTGTTCATTTCCTGGTCAGCAATTTGATTTCATTTAAAGAGGGATAAATTCTTTGTTATACCTTTACTATCATTAATAATAGTTTAGCTTAAAAACCCTTAAAACCTCATAATTGAGCCTGATGTAATGAAAAGTTATTTTGCCATGTAATTTGGAATAAGGACAACCTAGTTTTGTCCGTGACCCTAATGCCAACAATTCCACCTGTCATTTAACATCACAAAAGTAGATGTGAAAAATTTTAAAGAAAATAAATGAATAAAGATGTGCCGTAAAATGCTAAATAATGCGATTTACGCTAATTTGTCTGACATTATAAAGCATTATGTATACTAGTGTTCACATATGCCACTGCGACATCACTCCAAGACATCAAAACTTTCAATAGCTCTGCAGTGCGAATGGGAAAAAAATATAAATATGAGCTTTCACATATCAAAAATCACAAAAATGATGTATCATACAAAATGCAATATGATGAATGTGTGTAAAATTAATGTAAAAGTACCAATCATCAAAATAAAACTAATATCACTAAGGCCCCAGTCACAGGGGCCTAGAGACCAGTGGAAAACCACCTGACTGGTTGCCAAGTTGCACAAAATGTTTGACTTCTTTCACCTTTAAAGTAAAAGTTACACTACACTTTCCACTTCAGCCAGCATGAATAAAAAAGTGCAACTTTGAAGGTGAACAATTTCCATTTGCACTTTTTTACAGTTTCACCACCCCTTTTTTGAGCTGTTGATACGTGTTTGCAGACAAGCCAATGCTTTCCATGCCAATAACAGACAACTGTAGCAACCTACTACTGATCAAAGAAATTACAAGGATGTTTTGGTAAAGGACCCTTCACCTCTTTACAACCAGTTTCACCCACCAACTGTCAGCAACCCCTTGCCAACTGTTTGTCCCTCGTGACCAGTGATTGCTGGGGGTTACTAACCAGTCTTTAGGCCTGTGTGACCTGGGCCTAAATCATTTGGTGAAGTAACCCAGGAAATACACTGGTGGCTTTGCATCTTTCACAAAAAAGTTTTCCATCTTTTGCTGTGTTTCAAATCATAACAGGAGTGTTTCACACGTATGAGTGTTTAGTCTTTAAGGGCTCTATTTTTTTGAAAATTGCCCAGAATCTTTATGCAATTTCTGTATCTGACCTCCTGCCCTCCTCACCTGTTCTGTGCAACTTGACGTGACTTCTGTCCAAAATACTACTAGAGCTGGAACGTGATGCATCTGCATCTGGTGCATATCAAGGTGAATACAGTATGTACGTGGAGATCAGTTTTTCTTTTCTACTTGAAGTTCTAAACAATAATTCAGCATCTGAAACTGTAATAGTACTGATAACATGTTAATGTATCACATGTAAGTGATACAAGTGTAAACACATGCAATCAAAGGCAAGATTCTTATTTCTTTATCTAAACATTACTGTTGCAAAAATGCCATAGCAAGCTTTTTAGTATCTATCAATCATGTGGGGAAAGCAGTCTGTTCCTCAGGTTAACACTCTACTTAGTGAGTTATTTTTTTCATGCTGTATGACAGGCTTAGCTGTTAAAGATATGGGATGAATAATGAATAATTATTCCAGGCTTATTCTATAGAATGTGCTATAGATTGCACAGACTGCATACAAACTTAAATAGAAATTGCACTTGTCCTTGCATATATAACCTTTGTTATTTAATTGTTAAGAGTTACAAAAAAATAATAATAATAATACACTATGAATAAATCATTCCATGATTAGACTTGGCTCACGACAAGCATTTTGTCTACACTTTAAAGTTTAAGCATAATGCCTTAAAACATTGCTATGGATATTACAAAATATGTGTTTTGATATATTATAATAAACAACTTGGTTGCTCTGAAGTTCTCTCTGATTATCCACAGATTACAAACTTGGCATTTGACAGCATCCGTCATTAGTGATTTTGTTAAGCCACAACAATTACACACCATCTTATTATCTCACCCTCTGAAGGTGATTACTGTTCAAGTGTCACTTTTGCAACAAAACAGGTTGATGAGCTACAATGGATCAATACTCTCCTAGTACCCAAGGACAGTGCAATGGTCTAAACACTCTCAATTGTAACCTTTTTATAATGGCTCCTAATTTCAGCCTTGGAAGATCACCCTATTGATCCAATAAAATAAAGCATTTGCAATTTTCATTTATATGCGAAAGCTCACAAGTATCAAGGTACAGCAAAGTATAAACAAACATGGAGAGGAAAAACAAACTTGAACCTTCCAATAAAGCTGAAGGAACATGTATGCATGCCAACCACTGTGAAACAGAAACGACTCCAAGCCATTATAGGTGCAAATGAGCCATTGTTCTCTGTTTTTCTGACTGGTGTGTGCAGTGCTGGCACACTTTTTATATGCTGAAGTAGAAATGTACCTCTAAGGTTCTGACATATTTCACCCTGTTTGCACAGCAACAGTAGTACTTCATAAAATTCTACATTTGTCCTTTCCTGTTTGTTTTTATCCTTCTCTATTATTTTCATGTCTTTTTTTTTTCTCTTTGCTTCTCTGGCTCTCTCCCTGTAGGTATATTTATATAGGTGGAACAGCATTGGAGAAGTGATTGAAAAGCTGTCCTGTAGATCAGGGTGGTTTGTGGGGCCTGTCCATGCTCTAATCCATCCTGCTGGCCCACCACACAAGCAGAATATCAAACAGGCAATCCCCGAGGAAGAGAAGAGGTAAAGATGTTGAGGAGAGAGCGTAAAAGAGAGAAGAGGCACAAAGAAAAGATGTGTGGGAGGACGTAGATAGCATAACATTTGGATTCAAATGGAGAGAAAGAAAATAAATGGTAGGTGGGTGGGATAGGGGTACAAAATTTAAAAAAAAAAAAAAAAAGGGGGGGGGGGGGGGGGGGGGGGTTAAAAACCCCCCCCCCCC
>VUQG01002272.1:0-16362 GCA_015106755.1 Etia nguti
ACACTGATGGCTGCCACAGTAGAAAGCTGCTTATAAGCATCTTCCTTTTGGAACAACAGCGTTCTGTGCCCAGGATGAATACGTAAAAAATATTCTTTTATGATAGAAAAACCAGAGGGCAGGCCCAAGATCTATAAGAGTGGAGGTGATCGGAGATGTGAACATTACCTTGACTCTGCAGGGAAGAGGTAGAGCGACCAGGTATCTCTCTGCTTACACCACGCCGGTTGTTTTTTCTCCAGCCAGCGGAACAGTCTGGCAAAACGACCCTGCACAGAGTAAAAAGTGCACAGTGTGTTTATTATTCATCTGCACACAACTTCCTGTTGCATATAGTGAGCCACGAGCCCGTTCAAGAGATTCTGAAATATATATATAAATATATAAATATTTTTTATATATAAATATATAAAAACTCTGTTTGGTTTATGTGTAACATACAAAGCAATGGAATAAACAGGTTTCAGTGAAATAGGCAAGAATTAGAAAGATGTCCTAGGTATATATGCAAATTCATTTGAAGACTTTTAACATATTTAACTGATCAATAATCAGTTTGGCCTTTACTTAAAATTTTAATCAAATTTTTTAGCCTAATTGCTAACCTTATACAATTATCTGGTCTTAGACCTGCAAGAAAACCAGTCATAAGAACAAGCCCACTTGCACGGTGACTGACCAGGTTCACCTCCTCCTCTGCGTTTTCGTCTTCGGTGTTCTCTTCCAGTGAGACGTGTGTGGGACCCAGGACTGATGGAGATCCCTTTCCATTGCAGTCACTGTGTTCTGGGGGCCGCAAGTGGCTCAGGGAGGGGGGTCTGGAGCTATGCATGCTTGCTGAGCGGTACCGGTAGGGCACCTACACGAGGTGAAAAAAATGTAAATCAAAAACTATGGAACTATGTCAACTAATATTAAGTTATGACTCCCAGCGAGGTGTCATAGTATCCATGAATCTTAACAATTAGTCCGAGGTTTAGACTGATAATTGTTAGAGGGGTCTACCTGGAGTAAAGCATCAGGTGGCAAATCCATTGAGCTCCGAGTCTCCACTGACTCCATCCTCCTGTGCCTGGGCCCTCCCTGCGACTGGGACATGGAGTCCGTCCTGGCCAGGGATGCGTCATCTTCCTCCATCAGTCCACCACCTCCTTCTCCTCCACCTTCCCCGTCTTCTGAACTCGAGCCACCCTCCCCAGACAGAAGCGACCGTCGCTCCCCGGACTGCCTCTTCTGCCGTTTGTATGACGGAGCACGACCCAGGCTGTTCCAACTGGATCTGCGGCTTGTCCGGCCACTGCCAGAGCTCCATGGGGCATAAGGGGAAGAGCTCCGGACACTGGTCTGGAGCAGGAGAGTTGCAACAACCAGGAGGAGGGTAAAAAAAAGTCACAAGTAGAACTGCATAGTACAATGTTAATTTTGTGGCTTAGTGCTTTGGTTATGCAAATAAAGCCAGCTGAATAAAACCGACGAGGCTTTGCGTGAGGTGAATTTAAGTGAGATTCATGCTGACAGATAGACAGGAGCAAATGTAGGTATCAACTTAATCTGTCAGGCTTTCATCGTGGTCATCAGTTTGTCAAATAAAGAGTGGCAGTGGTACCAATAAGTTGAGTGTGAGACTGGCATACTTTATTATTCATCGTCAATCATTTTGACCCTCACACATCAGTAGACTATGCAATGTTTTTAGACGCACATTCTGGGGGAAACAATCGGCAGGAAAAGGGTCAGTTCTGGCACTTATTACCCAACACACATGGTATTGATAGCTATGTGACAACTTGGAACTGGATTATTACCCAGCAGCAACTTCCAAAAGGTTTAAAAAGGAAGCCAACATGGACGTAGGGTGGTGTCAAAAATTAAACTTCCTCTAATGGCCACTAGAGGCTGGTTTCAACCCCACCAAACCATCAAACACCACAGACTTTAATTTTAATCAGCATGTTTCAACACTGGCACAAAAATCAGGGCTAGTGTGTATAGCTAAATTATGCCTTCAAGCAACATACTGGGGGCCTTGATGTTGCCTTTTTTTGCTAGCTAAAAGTAACAAAGTCTAGTATGTTGCTAACCAAGCTAGCTAGCCTTAAACAAGTACATAGTATAGTTTTGAGTCAATTTAATTAAATTCAGTTTCATTTACTTAGTCCCAAATCACAATAGTCACCTCAAGGAGCTTGATATTCTAAGGTAAAGGCCGTACAGTGAAACAGAGAAACACCAACAATCAGGTGTTAGGTTCATAGCACTGGCTAGCTACTTGAAACTGTGTTTCGAAAATTGCAGTCCACAAGCCAATGGGTGATGTCACAGTAGCTACATCCATGTTTTAAATATAGTCCACGGTTATTATATGAAAATAGTAACAAAAGGGCCATGCCCTTTTGTTTGTACATGAGAATACGAAATAAATACACAAACCGGTGATTTGTCATAGCAGGCTGGGTCTACAGAACTGCTGCTGCCTCGACGAGACTCATAGCCCGGGTTGGATTCACCTCCCACGGGCAACTTTGGTATGGGCATGGGGGTGGCAGCAGTGTGGGTAATTAGCGGTGGAGTCAGGTTTGACTTCAGGTCCACATGACCATTTACAGGCACTACTAGTAGAAGAAAAGTGAATGAAAAAAAGAGGACAAAAACAACACTTTACAGTGGTGAAATTGATAAACTGAATAAAGACATGAGAAAAAGCAGGAATAGAGGAAAATGTGGTACACTGTCAGTCATACAGTACCAATAAAAAACAACAAATATATGCCTTACTGTTATTGAGCAACATGAATATCTCAAGAGGGCATTAATCTTATGGGATGCGTGGGAGAGAATATTATGTTTGGCAGCAACACAAATGCATGACGTGCAGGGGAATGCAATTTTAATAACGCTAATTCCTCTCTCTTCGAAACTTTATCCGAGGCCTAGAAGATGTTAGGCTCTTCCAGCTAAGTAAGCAGTTTTACACAGAGCATTTGAAGGGGCTGAAGGGGAGATGATACAGTACATCTGGGAGTTGTACTCTATACATTTAGTAGTGTATCCACTGGGCTTTTCAGTCTTCGCCAACATTTATTAGAGGGAATGGTATGAGGAATTATGGATGAGGCCGCTCTGCCGACTTGATGTTGTGCAGAGAGACAGCCGGGCACGTGCCCACCGAGTGTGGTCGGAAGCCAAGGGAGAAGAGACCGACAATAGGAGACTACAGACATAGAGAAGCCTGGGGAATGTTTGCACAGGGTACTTTTTAAACACCTGAGGCCTAACTTAGTGCTGTATCACAAACTTTTACATACATTTTTTTAAGAATTGCAACAGTGTGTAATCTACAGGAATCTAACAAAGATTAGAGAGGGAAAAATGCAAACACAGATGGCGGGTGTTTAAACAAGTGTTCGTAATAGGGGCTTTAAAAGAATCCCACAGGCTTGAACTGAATTGTTCCCGTTGAGCTAAGATCAATATATGTAGTCTGTGTAGATACTGTATGAACAGCAGATGGACATGCCTCACCTGCAGAGGCCGATAAATCCTTCTTGCTGCCGTTAACGTCCTCCATGCTTCGTGCAAAGGAATCAATCTCTGAGCATGATTTAGAAGCATCACCCTTGGCACACAAAAAAGCACACATAGAAAGTGTTACAGAAAAAAACCCAAAAAACATCTGTGAAAATATCTGGGGGGATTTTTGCAAGATTTAAGAGAAAGCAGGTGGGTTGACGTTGCCTCTAAACACAGATCGCTACTCAGCTACCTCTACTTTCTGCTTAACGTCAGTTCTGATTCAGACCTGACTGCGGATCAACCAGTAGAAGCAACCTCTCTTTGTAAGCAGGTGGGTGGGGGTGTGGTCTTCGTGCTCCCTGAGACGGATGCTCACAGGTAACGGGTGGGGAAGTTCATTGGAGTAAAGCGTTGCCATGCAAGGAGAAGTGATAGAGTTCAAAGAGAAACCACACTGAAAAGCTAAAAGTTAAACAGTAACTTGGAACTTTTTTGTCTTTAGGAGAACCTGGCCGGATTATGAGTTCAAAACTCTTTTGACTCTCTGTGACTTATTAACAGCTAAAAGCTTCAGTGTGGTTGCTGGGTCTACGGTTCTCACAAGTACATACAAACACGCAACACTCCATAAAACATACTCCACTGTAGCATATCTATAAGTCAATGACACAGTTTGACTTTTATCAGAACAGCCGAAGAGTTTTGGCCTTCTTTTGTTCTCCATCATTCCTCATTTACACTCTTTGTACTTGTCCTTTCTGTCTTTCACCGACTTTTCACGAGCTCCTATAATTACTTTCATCTAGCCTCTGCCACATGCTGCTTCCTATTTACAAATCCACTGCAGTTGAACCTCAGCGTCCCTGTTTGTATTTGTTGCGCTACATCAGAGCCCAAAGACTCCATTAATATGTGCGAGGGAGCCAGGTGGATACTGGATTAATAGAATGCCGACCCAGTGAGTCAGACCTCTGTGGTAGCAAAGTGAATAAACTGTGTGCAGAAAAGCCTCAGGACCTAATCACCATGCACCTCCTTTTGAACTAACAAATGACTTTCCTGATACTTCCCCTGAGTATTGGAGAAAACAAAGGAGGAATGGATATATTGCACATTGTATTTGTTTACTGCGGGAGTGTTGGGCATGCTATCTTTGAGAGACCAATTTGCATTTAACTCTGCAGTTAAATCTACTATTTTGTACCCCAGACTGATTTCCCTCAACCTCTAAAGGATTGGGAAATTATGTAAAGAGAGTTGTTGCTAGCGAACTGGAAGGCAAATCAAGTCAAGGGCTACTGCAAGTCTTCTGTTGTTACCTTGCTCATCACGTTCCTGCATCTAGAGTGCTTCATTTGTTGTCTCGCAGAAGGAAAGATGAAGCTGAAGATGTGGGGTAGTTGCAGTAGCAGTAATTTCTAAAAACAGATATCTATATATCACCATAGACGAGGGTCAAATTTATGCCCCTACTGGGTACAGTGACTTCCTCCCACAGTCTAATCACATGGATTTTAGCTTAACTTATGATTCTAAATTGACCCTAGGTGTCAGTGTGGGGATGAATGGTTCTCCATCTATGCGTTAGCCCAGTGATGGACTGACAACCTGTCCAGGGTTTACCCCACCTGTCGCCATCTAACAACTGCTGCACTGCAACCCTAAATTGGATAATTAAATATGACAATGAATGGATGGATGGAAACCTTTGCAGTAGTATTAACCAATAATGGCTTTGGCTTTACCCAGGTGAATAGCCACTTTAAAAAACAAGAAAAAACTGTCATTGTTCCATCAGCTTTTTTCCTCTAATATCTGTGTTAAAGGCCAGACAGCAATCACAGAAAAGCAGTAGTTTAAAAGGTAGAATAGTAAGTAAACCTTCTTTATTTTATTTCAAGGGTCCAGTTTGGAACATTATCATTTTCCATTCTTCCCCTAAAACATGTTATTCATAGATTTGGATTCTCTGCCACTTGCACCTTCCTGTTAGACCCAAAGTCATGTGTTGAGTTCACTACAAAACATGATTTTTTTCATGTCTAAATTGCTCCTTCAACCTTACAAAAGCAGAAGCTTTTGTTATTGGGTGGTGGCTGTCTACTAGTTTTTTGTGTTTTTTTAAAGAGAAGGTGACCAGTTGCAAGAAATCGTAGCAATTAGTTTTGAGGTAAGTGATGCTGTGAACACCTCAGTCACCTTCAAGTTGTAAAGAACTCAGCTGCGAGGCTTTTTAACTAGACCCAAGATGTCTGTCTACACTTAGTTTAGGTAGTTTCCACACACTGACTTATAGTAGAGCAAAAAAAAAAAAAGATTTTAATAGTTACATTTAAGGCTTGTTCTTGATTTCAGTAGTTTATAGGGTGTTACAAAGTAGTAAGTAATGTTTTTGTATTTAATTTTAAGGGTCCAATTTTCAAACCGTTACGTTATTGTTTTACATTCTCATTAACTGTTATGTACAATGGAGTATTAGGGAACAAAACGGTGGGGTTTCAATATTACTGAATATTTTGAAAATAAACTCAAAATTTTTAGATTAAAGTTTTTATTTCAACTAACAAGTGCTTCAGCTGGTATACTCTCTACAAAATGCCTTGTGCAGATGAGTTAACGGAACAACTTGATCAGCTGTCTTGTTATTGCTGTAATAAAACATACCGCCTCTTTACTGCACGAGAGTGTAACCATTGATATCCTTGCATCTGCCCATTGCCAGCTATTTCTTTTTGGTTAATCCGGCTAGCTCTTCCAACTCTTCCAGGTTTGTGTAATTTTTCCTGATGACCAGATGCAGCCTTATACTTTACTTAACTGTACTTAACTCATCTACAGATGGCATTTTGTAGTGGGTATAGTGGTCATGACAGTAGTGTGATTTGAAACAACAAATTTAGTTAAAGCCCATTTTTAAAATGTGGAGATTAAAAATGGGCTTTAAAATACTATTTTTCAAACTAGTATTTCCACTTTATTCTTAAATGAGCAATAATAATGAAACTAATCCTTTTTTTTTAAGGTGGCCCAATACTCCTTCATAAAAAAGTCTCTCCAACCTAATTCCAGTGAAACAGAAATCTAGCACTTCTACTGTTTTTGTTATTTTTTGTTTTTTTAATAATTAGTTTTAAGGATCTTCCTACATTTTGGCCACTTCTGACCATTTAAAAATAATATCTTTTAATTTTGATACAAGTGACTTCTGTCGGTTACTAAGTCCTGCCTTAAAGCCTTTTCGGTCAGTTTGATGCTAAACTGTTCTGATTTGTTGGTCTGAATATGGTGCTGAATATTTTGCCTTGTATGAACCAGTAGTTTGGTTTTTTTTTAGAGCAGAGAGACCGAGGCTAACATTCCTTTAGCACTGCTCTCGAAAAATGTCTGAACAGAAGCGTTAAACCGCAGACAAATTGTCACACATCCACCAACACACAGACATACCGCTAAACCAAACACAGAGCCAACACCCACAACAATTTATCACTACACATAAATTTAAAAAAGAAAAAAAAATCTGTTTTAACCACTGCAGGAGCTCGTTTCCCACAGGGCTCATCAAACCACATGCAATCAATCAGAAGGGACAGCTGTGATAGGACAAAGCCAGTGGAGCGTCAGCACTAAAAGATGGTGTGTGCGCAGTGTGCAGTATTATCTCTCTGTGTGTCTTTCACAGGTAAGAAGAGGGGGGCGTATGTGTGCTACTGGTCTTGGTTTCTGTTCTTGGTGAGCAGCTTTAAGTTAGGAGCTTGTACCTGCAGCCGCTGTTCAGTGTAAAGGTCAATATGGCAGAGTGTGTAGATGTTTACTCACAAAAAAAGGGAGGCCAAGGGTTTTTGTTGTATTGGCTTTAAGGTAGAAGTTTAATGACCAGACCTGGCAGGTCCAGGTAAAGAGAAATGCCTTTTACGTCTGCTTTCCAAGGCACAAAAACCAAAAGATCACCTAAAGGAATCGACTGAAACATTTTTTTAAAAAAAGGTCCGCAGTTTAGCCCCTGACAGAAACATCAACATCCATGACTCCTACACTGCACAGGTGCAACGTTTCTCAATGCAAAGGACTGAATCAAACAGCGCAGAGTATGTGTGATTAGATGAAATGGGAGGGTATTTAGAGGCCAGGTTTGCATAGAGAAGATATCTAGAAGGCATGGATAGACACAAATCTGTCACTGGCAGAAAACACAGTGAGGTCAACAAGACGCATCCTTGCAAGTTCTTCCTATTTTGTTTTGCACTGATCCTCAGGCTTTAATCTTGTATGATTTCATCACCCTCCGGAGATAAAAGAGTGAGACTAGAGAAAAATAAATGAAAAAAATTGAGCTCCTGGTGAGTTCTGATGGAATATTTGCTTTGATTTCTCCTGGAACATATCATACAGATCATTTCTGGTGCTTCATAGTGAAATATGTTGTCATCCCAGTACTAATTTTCTGTCATGTGCCATCTTTCTAGCATACTCCTATACAGCAGGTACTTAAATAGTTTTCTTTATGTAATAACCTAAAAATGTCATCCAAAAGCTTCTTGTTTTTACAGCAACAAACATTATCCAAAGAGCATATTAGTCTGATCTAATCACTGTGTTGCATTAGCATAACCTTTGATATATCTACAGGTGGCACTAGCAGTAACTTAAAAAGGGCAGTTCTTCCTAACCATGTCAAAAGAGCAAGATCCGCACGGCGCTAATCTACAGATTGTCAGAGGCACACAAAGTGCAATTTAGAAACCTGGAGTAAACTGGCAGCTGAGGTGAGGAGCTAAAGTCAATAAAACTACATCAAACTGTGAGGGGAGATTATTTCCAGCTCAGACCTGATTTTGATTTGCCAGATTTTCTTCTCTCTCTCTCTGCTGCTCTTCTGTGTTGCATTTTATTTGTCTTTCTTAATATGTACAACCATTCTCACAGGCATTAAGTGATAATGTAACACAAAGGAAATCCTCTCAGACAAGATCCAGATAGAGCATCTATCTATCTATCTATCTAGATTGTGTAGATAGAAAATTTTGCAATGTTTAAATTAACCAATAAAAAAGCTAGTGCTATTACTTAGCAACTGGCTGATAGCAGATTTAATTCCTGGCTGTGCTCTTTTGGCATGTTGGTGCTGTCTGTGCATCTGGTATTCTAACCAAGAATTACACAATGAAGGTTTCATTGGGAATAATAAAGGGGGGAATAATAGCCTTAAACCAAAACAGGGGGGGAGCGCTGGACTCGAGGGAAATCCCTGGTCCTGAAATTGGTTGTTTGGATAGGTTGTTTACACTCTGCCACCCCAATTTGGGCACGGTGGTGGGAGCAGGAGATGGGCCAGACCAGGTCTGCTGCTGATAGCTGGACAATAATAGACACCGGCAGCACACAGGGGATCTCAATTATGTTGCTTCAAAAAGGGTGTAAATGGGAGACGGAGGGTGGCGGTTGATAGGAGGAAGTGGAGTAATTGTTTACGTGTATGTGTGTGTTTGTGTGTGCGTGCACGTGTCCACAAAATTTGTGGCCTACCACAGCTGTACATCAGACAGAATCAGATTTGCCTGTGCCTATCTATACTGTCCTGTAACATCAAAACACTACTCACATCTATGGAAAACTAAGCTAGCGAAAAAAAAGTCGTATTTATGTTATGCATGACTTTAAAAGTCTTTTTTTATTGGCAGTCTGTTGAAAACCACATTTATATTAGCCAGTTTGTAATTAAAATCCCTTAACTAAATGCTAACATCAACAAATTTAGCTGAGAATTCAGCTCAGTTGTTTTTCTATTATTATTTTTAATTGAGATACTTTCTCCTGGAATATTTTTTTGAGATCAGTATTTATATTTTCAGCCTACCAGTCATGTGTAAGGTTGGATTCAATTAGTCCACCAGTTAGACAGAAAACAGAAAATTACTTTGTGAAAAAGTATAGTGACCAAACAATGACTCAACATATAGTTAAAAGAAAAAAAATAAAGAAAAAAACATAATAGCTCATCAGGTTCATGATCCACCACAGAAACAACCATGCAGTCTATCTCAGGTCACCAAATGCTGAATGCTGTGGTTGCAAACGACTTCCCGTCCTATAGAAGGACGGAGAAATGGCTTTCTGTCTTGCCTTGTGTAAACACTTTTCTGCTTTACTGCTCAGCCACTTATTCTGGGTCATAGTGATTAAAAAAATGAAGTCTTTGTTTGTAAATCTTGGCCACACCATGTCTCAAAATGAACATGCACACTCATTGGCTAATGTGCTGTCAGTCATCAGTCATTAGCATGTGGTTTGGCAGTCAGAACCACTGCTTGTTGTCACATTCATTGTTTTGCAGTAGTGCAGATAGTAAAGGTGGAAACACTCATCTCCGGGAACAGCTGACATCACAGTAGCTACCTCCATCTTTTATACTGTCTATGGCGAAAACCCGTTAGGTGATTGCTGATTGACTCAAATCTGACCAATACTCAAATGAGACGTTATGAGTCTTGTGAAAATGTTAAAGTACCCATAAAATGACAAATATGACCAAGACCTTGAGTAAAATTTGAGCGAAGACCCATTAGTTGATCACTGTGTGTAAGTTTTGACCAATACTGTAGGAGAAGCAGCGATTCTTGTGAACAGAGGGTTGGACGGACAATGGACGGATCAAGCTCATTGATCCGTCAGCTGGACAAGCTAAAAGCCGATCCCACTGAACTCCCTTCTGCTGGATGGAAGTCTTGTGGATAATAACTGACTATCCCACGTGTCTCATAATACAGGCTTTTATGTGATTTTTGTACAAGGTATTTTTGTCATGGTTACTAGTTTTTGCAGTGTTTTAGTTCTGTTTGTTGGCTTTTCTGTGCTTCTTTGTGTTTCTAATTTCACCTATTCCCTTCTCAGTCATACTTCCTGTTTTGGGTTCTTTGACTCCTTTCTGATTATGTAACCTGCCTTTTTTTTTAGACTTACTCATTCAAATTAGTGCAGTTTATGAATGTCTGTACCAAAAAATTTATAGTACAGAAATTCATCCAACACTTGGCATGATATTTAACTCCAAGGAGCAAGCCAGTCACAGGAAGGCACTGAAGGAAAAATGACAGTGAAAAGCCAGCAAAGAGTTTAAATAATAAAAAATCACTGCCAGAAAGACAATCAAACTGAATGATAAACTGACTTTTCATTTCAAATCAATGTTTCAATGAGTTTCTAAAGTCCTGAAAGGAGTAAGATTTGTTATGTTGGTACACATGTCAATTAAGTTGTGTTCACAGGATAATAATTAAATTTTTAAAAAAAATCACCTTACAGGGTTTAAGGTCTTCTCTGTTCCATATATGGGTGGCATGCAGAATGTAACCATACTATGGAGTACTAATAGCTCTTCGAGGGAAATAGAGGGACATAAAACTAATAACCGATTTGACCATTACACCAGAGAGCAGACTCCACCCAAATTCTCCACGTCAGGCCTGAGACTTGCCCCCAGTAAGCTGTTGAATTTTGACCAGCTATAATATTGGACTCGGAACAATCTTACCTCATAAAAAGTCCTGGATCAGTTTGGATAGCATTCAAGTGTGCAAAGTTAGAGGACGTGAGGACAAGACTTACACTCATCTGTTTTTTTAAAGGATTCATTTCACTGAGTGTAAGAACCTGAATCCTCTTCCTCCCAGCCATTTATTAGCTCTCATCCTTTAGTCGGGCTGGATTTATCTGGCAGCGCCAGGGTCAACCATCAAGCCAGCACTCACCCCGTTTCTCCCTCATAGCCCAGCCAGATAAAACAGGAACAGAGAGGGGGGGATTTTTGACTGAGCTGGTGGATTGCTCTTATCTGGAGGCTAGACAGAACGGGTGAAGGGCTGGTGGGAGTTGAGCTTTCAAGATGAGGTTCTGATGTGGAGTCTGCTCCTAAGGTAGGACAAGAAAGTAGGAAAACACACACAACAAAGCCTATGTTGTCTTTCCGATACTCCACACAGCAGTCCCTCAGTGCTGCTCTTAGTATCAACAGAAAAGACACCATGCAGGAAGAGGGTTAGAGAACTTCTAGATGATGTGACAACTCCTCTGGCAGCCATATTGGAGCTCTTTTGCCACAAGGCCACTTGGATGACTTAAAACTGGCTTTCTGTCCTCTTCATTCTTATAATATTTCAGGAAGACACAGCTTATTTAGCTGCAATGAATCAACACTGAATTAGCTGACTTGTTACGTATGCTGTTCATTTTAAATGTTTAGCTTATTCAGATTTTCAGTAGAAGACATCTATTTTCCATCTACCCTTAGTTCCATGGTCTTTTAAGCTTGAGTGTAAAATACAGCTAACAGGAGAGTCTGCAGATGTTTTTTAGAATTACTGTGAAATATAAATGGTCAGTTATAATTATCTGATGATTTATTACAGGACATTTACAGAGATGACAAAGGAAAGAAGGGTTGTCGATTTTTCACTGTATTTACTTGGTGCTTGCAGGCGATCTTATATATTTATGTCTGTTTTTATGGAAATGCTTTGAATACATGCTGCAGGCAGCACAATTTTCGATCTCAAGATGTTTTCTTTGTTTTGTTTCTGAGCTCATCACTTCCTGGGAATACGTTCATTGTGGAGTGATGAGTAAAAAACCATCCTACATCTGAAGGCTGGACGGTGGAGGGACCGAGACGCAGGACAGCCATGGCACCGGGATGTCAAATGTAAAAAGACAGATTTTTCTTTTTTTTTAAAAATATAACTCTATTGTAGTTTTTCAACCTGACCTTAGATCGGCCCAAACTACAGCCCTATGAACAAAGACTTTTGCAGCATTTGAACAAATGATTTCCTCCCAACATTCTCCTTGGGAATTATTCGCTGCTTTCTAATCAAAGAAGCAGATATTTTCTAACACAGTTGCTCATCTTATGTACTCATAATTTAGCCGAGAGAGTTTAATGTCCTTTCTAGCCTTGGAAAAGCTCCCACTTCAGTACTCTGTTGGATTGGATTGGCAGCAGCAAAGATCTTAAAACTTCTGTGAATAAAATTGAAACTACATCTGCACGACTAGGAGCTACCAGAGGCAAGTTTGAAAGTAAATTGGTTTTCCTAATTTGGTTAAAATGTCCCTTTAAGACACGAGGAGCAAGCTGTGTTTAGAGCCACCTCTTATTACTTACACATATTAGGATTTTTAATTAAGTGGGCAAAATGTTAGGGGTGCGAGAACAGTGATATTAATCAATCAGTCATTAATGAGCGGCGCTTCTGCAACAGAACTCCAAGGTGTAGCTGTTGAGAGGTCGGAGGCATCACCGTAAAGTCTCTGTACGGGCTGGAGGAGGGGGAGAAGGGGATGAGAGGGAGGGCTGATACGAGGGAGCGAGAGGGCGGTTAGTCAGTTAAATGGAAGAAGGGAAGGTGGAGCTGCAGAGCTGTACATACCCCTGAAACAACAGGCAGCTGAATGAGGCTCAGCTGGGCATGCAAGTCCTCCCGCTTGGCCACTTCCTATTAGCGGAAGTGATCGGTGCAGCCGGACAGGAGAGGGAGGCACACACAGGAAAAGAGGCACGGAGGTGAGAGGTTGAATCACAGCAGCAGACGAGAGCAGAAGGAGAAGGTTAGAGAAGATTCAGCCTGTTGGAACATTTGCACTTTACCATGCGACAGAACATATCAAAGCAACTGTCCTGGATCGCAGTGTGCAGTCGTGAGCCGTACGCGTGCACTTCAGCGGTCTGAAAGCTCAAGGAGTCAGGACTGCAGGACAGAGGTAATGCACAGCCGTGTTTTATCCACCGGGCAGCCCGCTGATGTTTTGTGTGATGAAATCATTTTCTCACAAAGCAGATATGAAAATGATCCTAATATAAGCATGAGTCCTCCGAACTCGTGACTGTGCAGTAGAGAGCGGCACGGAAACGTTCCTCTGCATCTGGCCCATATGGTGCATGTTTGTGCTTTGGTGTCAAATGCATGTTTATTGTCACAGTGAGAAGTGCAATAAAAAGAAAGAAACACTTTTCCCTCTCTTCTGTTAAAAGATCTCTCTAAGATGGTCTGGTTGTATTATTTGCAGCGGATATTGGATTCTGTCAAACAGACACACGGTCACAACTTGACAAAAGGACACAATGGAGAGGGCGGACACTGGTAAAGAGCAGGAAGATAATGAGTATGGTGATGTGAGGGGTAAAGGAAGGAGTTAAGATAACAAAAATGATATGCATGAGAAGATTTCCCTTCTGTCTTTAATTCCAAGGCAATATGGACATTTGAAGTACTCCACTTCTTTGTATGTGGCTGTATGTGTGTGTGTGACTTGGCACCAACGGCGTACATGTCTCCTGGCTTTGCTCACATCATTCAAGTGCCCGTTACCTAGCAACCCTGACGCAGGGAAAGTTTGGCTGACTAAAAATAAACTTAGTGTTTGCAGAAAAGGATGTAAAGCTGAAAAAAAAGGTAGGGAGAATTACGCCGGCAGCTCTGCAGTAATACAGGAGGGCAGAGGGGGAATACAAGAGCATAAAGGTTTCCTCATACAGCTGTAGGCTGCGTATAGTACTGTATGAGCGTGCAGTTGTTTTTCTACTCTGTGTTTCTATTCTACTTCAGTAAACATTTATTCACATTTCCAAAATGACATTAACACAATTAGCATTCACCTGCAACTGTGTTTTCACCATGATTTACTTTGTTTTTATAAAACTGTTTTTGTCCCCATCAATCCCTGAGAGAGATAGCTGCATATTTAGCAATGCTAGCTTCTACCTGCTGTTCACCAGGTAGAAGCTAACGTTCTGTGTCGTTTGTAGTTAGCTGCTTTCTTTTAATGCTCCAATAAGTCATAAGTCAGTGTTAAGTGGCTTGATAAACCAAACCATTCCTCTGAAAAAGACTTTTGGATAGCAGTGTAGAAGTTGTTATCGTTTATTCCGCTGGGAAAGCAAAGGCTAGCTAGCCTGGCTAGCAAAATGTAATGCTAATTCGCACTAGCGGTTTTCTTCCACTTCAGTGTCTTTTTTACATGGGGACAGCTGTGGTGACAAGATAACTAGACTGCTTAATCTAATAGGAAGTAGCAGCACTCTGGCCACAAAACTTAACTTGAGGGCTAACAATTCTGCCAGTAAGCGTTTCCACCAAACACTCCAAGAACCTTCGCTAACTAGCACATTGTGGTTTGTATTTCCAACAAGGCCGAAACCCCCCCCAAAATATCTCAGTCTACTCCAGTAGGCAACTAAAATTCTGACAAGATCAAATTCACAAGAAAAAGCTTGACTTTGGTGCTGTCCTATCAGTTGCTCCAGCCTTACTAGCACTTGACAGTACATCCCACAGGCAAACTGAACGTCAGTTAATTTAGACCATTGTTCCACTAGAAAAGCAGCTAGGGGATCCTCAGAAGGTTCTTGCTCTTGGGAAAATCTCATATAGTTGATAGATGTGATGTTAAAACGCTAACTTTAGAAGTGCAAAAATATAGATGGATTAACGCATCATTCCCAATCTGACTTCAGAAGCCAACGCAAATTCATTTACTTTATTCTTGGCCTCCATCCGGAGCTTTCATCCGAAGCAGTTTGGGTGATTTGCGCCCAAACCTCTGTGGAATTCCATTCACCATAATACTGCGTTTGATATTTTGATAGCAGATGAGTGCAATAGAAAAAGCAGCCCATTCCAATTAATCCATATTTTATGAGCCTGTCAACCTTTCTTGCTGCTGCCTCCCATCTATTCTCTGTCCTCTCAGCCGGAGAGCTAAAGAGTGTCAGAGATCAAAGCACAGGTGTTGTCACCCTTTAAAAGCTGAGACAGAGAGAGAGGAGGAGACAAGTAGCTAGGCAGGGATAGACTGGATACTTGTGTGATTTACTCTCACCCTCTGTTTCTTTCTCTGACTCACTCGATCTGTCTCAAATAAAGCATTGGCTGAAACCTGAAGAGAGGTCTCTCAATGAGTTTGAGCTGCTTTCTTCCTGCGGCCCTGTGACTGTTTCCTCCAGCTGCCTCTTGCTCTTATCTGAGCTCACAAACACAGCACCGTGGCAGACAACATATCACTTTTGTTTTATGACAATAAACAATTCGCACTAAGCAGGGGGAAGATTCGGAAGGGGGGCGAGAACATATCGGAGCATGAAACTCAAAACAGGGGGATTTGGGTGATGTGGGCTGATGCACAGTCTGGTCTAGCAGACATAGTTTTCTTATGATGTACTTTATGGCGCTGGCAAATAAGCAGAACAATAATGAGGATGACTGCTGAGATAGTGGGAAAGCGTAGGAGGTGAAGTGGCTGACAGCAAAGAAAAGAAAGAAAGGGAGATGAATACGAAGGGGAGACAGGAAAAATGAAATACTGCATTGCTATGCGTAACCCTGTGTCCTCGCATAACCCGCTGCAATGAGTGCAAGAAAAGGTAAGTTTTGTTAGTGTTTATAAAATTAGTTATTCGTTGAGTTCTGTGATCCTGCACTGAAAAATATGAAGCATGAAAGCAAAGGCTTCAAAATAACTACATAAAAAATACAATGCTCAAAAAAAAGTAAAGGAACACTTTGAAAACACATCAGATCTCAATGGGGAAGAAAAATCATGCTGGATATCTGTACTGATAAGGTCTGGGCAATGTTAGGAGTGAAAGGATGCCACATCATTTGATGGCAATGAAAATTATCATTCTGCAGAGGGCTTAATTCAAAGACACCCTGAAAGTCAAAGTGAAAAAAAAATGATGCAGCAGGCTAGTCCATTCTGCTGAAGCTTCAATGCAGCAACTCAACACTCAATGTGCTCAGGGGGAACTTGCTCTCATCTGTGAAAACCACAGGGGTTCAGTGGTGGACCTGCCAATCC
>VUQG01002274.1:10012-42833 GCA_015106755.1 Etia nguti
CTCAATTCCTCTCTTTTTTTTTTTTTTTTAAATTTGGACAATACTGAGTGGCCATGTAAATACATCCCTTCATAAGATGAAATTTAACGGTTTAAAAGGTCAATCTACATTCCTACCCTTATTTATAGTCACGAACTCTGGGTAGTGACCAAAAGAATGAGGTCGCAGATACAAGCGGTGGAAACCAGTTTCCTTCGAAGGGTAGCTGGGCTCTCCCTTAGAGACACAGTGAAGTGAGTAACTTAGTCATTGAAGAGGGACTGAGTAGAGCTGCTGCTCTTCCACATCGAAAGAACCCAGTTTGCGTAGTTCAGGCATCTGATTACGATGTCCTCTGGACTCGCTGGAGAGATTATGTTTTGCTGCTGTTCTGGGAACGATTTGGTGTCCCCTTGGATGATAAGAGGTAGCCCAGGGAGAAGGTGGTCTGATCTTCTCTGTTTAGACTTCTCCCACATGTCCTTAACCCGGATAAGCAGCAGTAGACGGATGTCTGGATGGATGGCTTAATTTGGTTGGTTGGTTAAGTTATAATCAGGTTTACTGTAGATTTTGGTCAGTGAGAGGGTTGGGGTAACCCAAACCATAACAGCACATACCAGCTGTGATGGTTTGGGTGGAGAGCTAGAGAAAGCAATATGTCAGTCAGTGTCCTCAAAAAAAAGGAAGTACAAACATCTCAGCATCTGGTTTACAACAGACAATAACATCTGTAATTGCCTATTTATCGCACAAGTCTTCCTTGTGTGTCTTGACATAAACTGCATTTCCTTCCTTTGCAAACACAAACTACTCCAACAACAATGATATCAGTAAAGGACATCAGTGACTGACAATTATGAGCGAAAATGAGAGTCCACAAAGGCACAACACCAGGATTATGACAGTCTTATCTCCATATCACACCAGAAGTGAGGTATTGATTTTCTGCCAAAGAGCATCACAGTCAAGAGAGATGGGCCATGCTACTCAAAAAAACCATGCACACTCAGGGGCATGATGGAAAACCATGATGGACAGAAAAGGTAAAGAGCAATAACAGCAATCCAGTGAGGTAAAGGGGTAAAACATTGCTGCAAGATCTTGAGGTTATCTGTGCAAAGAATGTGCTTTTTTGCACAGATAGAAAACAAATAGAAGGAGACCGAGTAAAAACAAATAACCTCAATATAGGATAGGAGTATTAACATGGAGCCTTCCTTTAGCTAACTTCTAATGTGAGCAAGAAATAGCATGCTGATTCTTGGCAAGTTAAATAATATCTTAGTTTAATATGTTTGTATATTTGCATTTGCTTGGGTATTCTTTCACATTTGTACTGTATCCTCCTGTTCGTTTACACTAAATACAAGTCAAACTTACCAAAACGGTAATCCATCAAGCAGACCTTTGACTCAAACCACTAAACAATATCAACCCATTGGGGCTGGCAGAGCAAAAGTCAGAAGATGAACAAAGTCCCTAGACTGCCATTGGATGAATCCTCTGCACATTAGAAACGTCTGCAAAAAAGGAAATTATCCAATGAAGATCCAGAAAAGAAACCAATGAGCTGTCTAACCACAGGCATTGTAGAATTATGCCTTTAGTATGATGTTAACTGTATCTTGTACAGTTTTAATGCCATTTCCTGATAAACATATTTATACAAAACTCCTGCCAAAGTACAAAGCAATGAAAACCACCTTTGTGGCAGTCATAGAAAACCACCTACAGTTGGCAGAGGCCCATTTTAAACTAACAAGAAAGTATCCAAATCTGGCAGCAAGTTTATTCAGACATTAATGCATCCGCCAAATCTAACCAGGGTTACAACTGACAACAATGACAGACTATAACAGAGTCTGTATTCTGGCAGAGCTCCATTCATTCATTGTCATTATAGCCGAGGACTGGGGCGCTTCCCAGTCATATAACCATGACTATGACAAATGTCATTCTGCCTGCATGGTCTAAGTGACAGGAATAATCTTATCATGTTGAAGTAGACTGTTTAAGAGTTTGCACCCTAAGATGGTATTCAGGCAAAGTGATCCCTCCAAAGCAGGGAAATATTCATTTAGAAAAATGTGTGAAATTACCAAAATTAAATCAAATTAAAACTATAACAAGAAAAGCAAGAAAGAGCACGTTTAGATCGACTAGAAGCTGAGATATTCATCTATTTTGCTCCTCTCTCAAGGTCAGCCAATTCAACATGTTTTCTAAGCTCACTCTGAAGGCAGGCTAATACAGTGGCTGTAGATGAACCCCTAAGGTGTCAGTGCAGCCGACTTCAAAAGATACTGTTAAGATATAGCAACACATCAGCCATTCAGCTTGTGTCCACACAACACCGTATCCGGGCAGCGGTCACCATCATTTCATTTTCTCCTGCCGTTAAGCACAGAGTCACCAGAGTCATGCAAACAGTGTTAAGAATAAGAATCAGCAGAAGAAAATGGCACAATGTTTGTTTCTAAAGGAACAACGATAACACCTGGCCATACGCTATGTACATACAAAAAGAAGACGGGGCTGTAAAGACGTACAAATTTAAGAATAATCAAGTCTTTGTCAGTTAGACAGGTTTCAAAACATTTGTCTGAACTTAAAATTCTATGTTTTAATCAGTAAATATTAGGGGGTAGGGGAAAAAAAAATCAATATAGCATAATATCGCAATATTTTGCATGGTGATAATCATCATCAACATTTTATTAAATGAATTAAAACACTACAAACAAGAGGGCTCATCTCATGCGTCACCATCCTGAGATAATGTTAATAAAACCATAAAGCACTGGACACACTTAATTCTTTTAGCTATAAAATGAGAGCTAAGCTAAGAAAAGTTAAATAATTTAACTGATTTGATAAAAGCAGTATTAACAGTTTAACTTTGAGGACATAATTTGCTGTTTAAAAAGGGTGATGCATTTTTTTGTAAAGTCATTAACAACAAATGATGCACGCTAATTTTCATGACTGCTAAATAATTTACAATACTTGTCCAGTGTCATTTCCCCGCTGACCTGATTCATTTAAGTTACAAATGTGAAATTTATTGAGACCACATAACTACCGCAGCATATAGTAGCAGCTTTTTGAAACACATTATTAATGCCATTATGAAAGTCTGTCCCAGCTCGATCACGGGACTCTCCTCAACACTCCACCATTTAACATTGTTCTTCCCACATTACATTTGTATGGAGGCACTACATTTCAGCAAGCTAAAGCAACAAAAGACGTTTGGTTACACTCGATTTATTTTCAGAGGTTAAACCAAGGCCACAATCTTTCACTGACCTTAAACATGTGCTGAGAGATCCTACAAATAACTTAAAAAAACAAAATAAAAAAAAATAAAAAACACAAAACTAATGCTTGAAAATATTGTATGTTATCCTCTTAGGACCCCATGGCCTTAAAGACTACGCTATGAGTGCACAAAATTTACTTTTGACTCAATCTTGGCTCACAATGACACAAATGCACTTTTATGTTAACACACCGGATAAACAGAACCTGATAAATGTGGCACTGTGTCTTAGTAGCCTAATACAAATCTGCTGAGACAGAAAGATTTGAACAATGATAGTTTAACCAAGTATTTGATCTCATGCTCATTGTGTACAAGGGGTGTGTTACAATAATACATAACATAAAACTCACAGATGTCAAACTGATTGAACACATTAGCTGAAGGACATCTTCACATGAGAATTAAGTTACAGCAAATCATGTATTCATTCCCAGTACAGGGCACAATAACCAAAGGGAAAATGTGAGGCTTTTACAAGCACAAGGGCACATGTATTTAAGTTTCACATACTGAAAATGCACTAGCGCCCCCAAGTGTAAGGAAGCAGGTCAGATATTTTATACCTGACTTGTACCAAGACAAAATTTGTTAGATTAAAAACAGTAGAATATTTAAGTTTTTGAACTTATCAAACTACATAACATATGTATATTTGATAAAATAGTCCATCAGGATGACTGCAGCACTGTTATTAATGTAAACACAGTCACCATTAAGTCATGAGTCATTTGAAAAACAGACACCCTCAAGCTGGGGTTACAGTGTCTGTTTTAGGGAGAACCCACTGTGATCATTGAGTGTCAGTTAGCAAAAATGTGCTGTTATAGTGACTCTAAAGTAAACGTAGACACACGTATTTGCGCATACAAACATACACCTCACGGTTTTTTTTATTACATGAACCTTTTCTCTAACTGATAGCAAGCACACACAGAAATGACTCATAGGTTAACAGCATTAGATTAGCCTCTTCCTTTGATTGCATCTTGCTCCTGAGATAATAAGATCACAATACGGCATCAGAGTATCTATCAGTGTCATCTGAAAGAACCGAGCAGGAGAACAGTGAAGGTCAGGTCTGTCTTCATGACGCAATTTATGTCAAAGCACAGATGCACTTGGACCTCAATCAACATCATCTCCTTTTTTTTTTATGTTTAGACTTTAAACTACACAGATATGCACCAGTTTAAAATTGTCTTTGTGCACCTGGTAATATATCTCTGATCAATATGAACACTGATGTTGTTGATGTGCAGCCTGTCATACATACGTACATACATACTGTATCCACAGAAAATGCAGAAATATAAACCGGTTTATAAACAGAAATAGAAACATTTACAGAACAAACAACGCAATCAGGCGTTTCATTATCTGTCAGTAGTGACAGGATACAGTCATTAAGAAAAACATGCAGGTCATTCACTAGACGACAGGTCAGTGGAAATACACTAAACTAAAAATCAAACCCGTGAAAAACCTGTTAGTGTTAGTCACAGCAGGCGGTACACTTACCTGAAAATCTCTTCATATTGGCTCACACCAGTAAGCAATTAATTATACCTTTTTTGGTTTTTTGCTGTTGTTTTATTTTTTGAAGTACTATTTTACTCTTGCAAAAACAAATAGCTAGCTTTAAGCATTAAGAAAAATAATGTTCAATTATTTTTTTATTAATTAGATTTTGGATTGATTTATAATTTTGTCATTTCAAAGTGTTTGTTAAAACATACTTTAAATTTTAAGTATGATTTAGGGAAGGTTTGGCTGACAGGCACATTTAATGGCATATGTGGCTACCATGTTTATGTCTAACTGTCTTCAGGAGGAAAATATAAGAAAAACACTCTTACTGCATATAATATATATACTGTTATTCAGACACTCAGCTTTTGTGTCTGCCTGAATCAGGGTAACAGATTTCACAGTGGCTGATATAATGAATTACTCACCATGCTGGAGGTGAGGGAGGGGTCTGACTTTCCAAGGTTCAGGGAACGCATTCGAACCAGGTTAGACATCTCAGATGGCGCCTGGCCAGCTGTCTGCTGAAGGTTAGTGGGTAGCAGGAGATATTTTCCTGCAAAACAAAACAGGAGTTTAAATATAATAGAGAAAAACACTGAACACAAGCAGAGTGACATTTTTTACTCAATTATATTTGAGTACTACAGAAAATAGATTAATAGTCTGGTAAATTTGGACAACAATGTAAATGCACCATCTTGCTTAGATATTTTTTTGTTGTTTAATATAATTTAACAAAAAAATGAAAATTAAAAGAAGACAAAACTTGAAGCATACATGTCTTTTCATCTTTCATTTCAGATTTTTACCTCAGTTTTAAGAAAAACAACCCAACACAGGTGAAACAGTTAAACAAGGTCCAACTACACCAGCTTATTCACAAGCATTTCCTAATCACTCATACTATGAACATTTTTTCTGAGTTACAGGCCCTCAAAGCAACCTTTTGACCCGTTATCATGTACTCATTTTTTTTTTTTTTAAATAACAATTTACTCTCATAACTTTTTGTAAGAATAACTTTTGGCATTTACTGCACAGAATAGTTAGAGAGTAGACTGGAAAGCAGGGTAAGAGTCTGACAGGAATGACACACAGGAAATAGTCCTTGGTGGACCCGAGCCTAAAGAAGCTTCCGTTCAACCAGGTGAGCACATAGCTTCTTAACAGGGACTGGTTTAAAAAAACTAAAATAAAAATACATTTATACCATTTCAAAGTGTCTAAATCTAAAGCCAGAAACGTTTACACAGCTTGATAATCCACCACAGGAAGAAAACAGGGAGACAGGTCAAATGTCAAACCAGTAACAGGAAAGACAAGAAAATCTTTCTGCTCTTGTTGAACATACTAAGCTGAATTTCTAACAGCTAGGCAGGATGTCGAAGGTTTAGATTAAGCCAGAAGGGGGGAAACTAACTAAGAGTGCCACCACAATTTACTAAAAGTAAACAAATAGATTGCCCTAAAACAATAACAGCACTCCTGTACAATAATATTCTTTGCAAAGCTGAATATGGCAGCTAGATGGCACTAATTCTACTTTTACCTCTCACCCACTTTTATCTGCCATCTTCTATCATAAATCCTCAGCACACAAAGGCAGGGCAAAGATTAAGGCTAATTCAAAAGCTCACCTTTTGAATTAGTAGACTTTATTGTGCAACTGGATTTTCATGAATTTGAAAAAAATGTCTTGTCTTTCATCCACAAGTGCGTATTTCAGTGTCATGTTCAGTTTATAGCAGAAACAGAAGAACAGCGAGAAGGAAGGAAAGATAAGAAGGCTGAGCTCAAAACAGAAAGGGAGGGGGTATGTCAACAACATTTAGCCTGAAGCAGGCGTCCATTTTTCAGGTGTGTTAGGCTTAAGATAAGCTAAAAAGGGAAGTTTGTCAACTCACTGCATTGCTAACAGCAAAATCTGAATTCAAACAATAATGCTATTTAAGATGCATCTATGTCCAGAAGACGTCTTCATTTCATTTTCATTTCAGTTTGAAAACCTACACTCTTGCTAAAAAGCTCTGAGTCACTTAGAGCTGTTCCTGTTTTCTGGAGAGAACAACACATGTTGACATTAGATAAAACAATGAGTTTAAGAGGAGCTGAAAAAGGGCCTCTAAAGATTTTCCGTTAAAAAAAGCTACGATGCCATTAATAACTCAGTCATTTTCAACATTCCCAATTAATTTCATGTTAATTGCATAAATTCAACAAATTTGCTTTTCTGTCGAGATCAAACACTTTTCTAAATGAGCTTTATGAGCGCTACTGATGATGATTATGAAAATGATTAAAGCAATCTCATCTTAAGTAAAAATATAAAAATCTATCATCATAATAGTACAAGGATTCTATTATTTTTAGTCTCAGCTTTAATACCCCTTACTAGTTAAACTGTCTGTTGTTGCCCAACTACAGATACAGCTGTTGCTGGGCAGAACACTAGATGTATACATGCGGGTAGCAATTACCTGCCCTATAACCAGGTAAGTGTGACATTGTTTCTGTGACATTTCTCTCAAATGTTTTATCCTAATTGCATGCTGGTGAGTAATGCAATGTAATTACCCACTGTATAATCTAGGATAGGCAGTAATTGCATTATGGCATTACTCTCGCATTACAAGCGTGCAATGCAATGTTCAGAAATTTGGAACATTTACAGAATTAATTTGATCAGTTACATACAGTAAACATTCCTGTTATGTTTATGACAACATATTATATTACTTATCAATATTTTTCTAACCACTGAGGTTCATTACAGATCTCTAAATGTTGTTTTCTGAAACCCAGCTGCTGATTTCAATCCTATACGGGAGTAAATCAGCAGACCTGACCATTAAATAACCTTCAAAGTAGACACATTGAAATGTCGGCTTTTATTGTTGTTTGGCAATAAAGATAGTACTGATGTAGTAGTTGTAAATCTCATCTTCCTTCTCAAGCTTCTGCAGAAAATTCATATTAAAAGGAAATGAAATGTTTGGAAAAATAAGCTGTTTTTTGTTTTGTTTTGTCACATTTCTTTTCCATAGCAGACGAATTATGAATATCAGTTTTGGGCTTTAGTCAGACAACCGCTTTGTAATAAATAATGCTATCTGCTCATATCTGCCTATTGTGTTGCTGTTATCCTGACAGTTGCACTGTGATCACTGCTTTAAAACCAAGAGAACTGAGAGGAGAACAAACAGGATGAGGAGGGAAAATTAAAGTCCTTCCTTCCTTACCAGCAAATGTTTTCCTCACTAGAGCCCATCACATCCCAGCACAAAGGAAATCTGTCACATAGTAGTCAACACTTTCAGAAACAGGGGTATCGGGGGGGCAGTTTTATTTAGATTTTGAACAGGTATTTAAAGGTCATTTCCTAGATCTTTCAACCACACCTCTTCGAATCATCATGTGAAATATACTGAAACAAAACAGAGTCTCTACACACACACACAGCTTCAGTTTAACATTCAGTTTGAATCTAACTTATTACTATGTTCATGCAAGCTTCCAGATCTTTGAAGGGTAAAAGAGGCAACCTGTTCAACCTTCAAATTCAATTTAGTCCAACTTGTGTAAATTTAAGAGACTAAACTACACTGTTTTGTCACAATTTTCGCATTACTGGGAGAGAAACACTCCTCATCCTGTTTATATCTCAAGCGCCTCTGTAATAAGTTTATTGAAAACTGACCCTAGATTTTATATGAACACAAAGATTTGACTATACTGGTCTTAAAACCTAGTGCATGATATGAATTTCTCTAAAGATTACAAGTACTGCCCTGACCCAGGCATGTTGGGTCTGCAGTTGTACTGTTAGGCTAAAGACTCACTGATTTCAAAAACTTTTCCATTTTGATACTAAATTTCTGGTGTATACATCACTGAAGCACACTGTAATCAACAACCTTTCAAAAGCAGCCAGTACCCTGCCCTACTGTGCGCGCTGCAAGCAAAAATTATCTATAGCAAAACCCAAGAAAAATACATTTTGAATAAGAAACAAAAACATCACACTCATCTTGTTCTAGTCAGGAAAAGTGAACTTGCTGTGTGCAGTTTGTTTAGTTTTATGTTTTATGCAGCCCTATTAGTAAAGGCTAATCCTTTTATTCAAAGCTGCACCTGATGAAAACAATTTTCTGCTGAATGTTAAAAGGTTAGCATTTTAATTAGCCAGCTGGGTCTCCATAAATACCTCACAAGGGAAAAAATAAGCTGTTCAAAGTCAAGGGTCTTCCAATTACTGAATGGAAGCAAACAAGGCCAGTGGGCACAGCAAAAAAAACCAAACCATAATAATAAGTGACAAATGAAAGAAGAAAAAAAACAAAATAAAAAGTGGTGCTGGCCACCACTTAAACTGGCCTAATGTAAGGATAAAACACCATTCTTTCAAAAGACATTCATTTTGTGTCTTGATGAGCGACAACTTGCCCCATTTGGATAGAGCTACTGTCATCCCAGATGATACATTATAGGATAAAGGTACTCACTCAGAATGACTTTGTACTTGTTAGCAGCAACTCCTAATTCCAAGTTGACAAGTAGATCCAAAATATGAGCGAAGTGCCCCTCACAGTATATAAGAACATGAAGTGGTCTTCCATTTATCTGACGCCTGTCTCCATCTCTAACAGTTCAGACACCTGCTGATTTATCCAGACAGATACTGAAACTTGAAGCTGTTTGTTGCATTTTATTTTCCACAGAGCTCTCTCTATAGGAATATGTCCAAATGACAGCGACAGTATGGTGTTTCTATGATTTTACTTCCACAGGGGTATGCACTGATCCAATATTTGAAATGACTATTCACCTGACTCTGACTAAAAGATTTTTTATGGGTGAAAATGGGCCAAGGCAGTGTTTCAGTCAAGCGTGATGTTGTCTTTCACATAAAACAATGAATCTCAGTCTCAGTAAGGAATGAAGGTTATTCATTTCCCACTGGTATTGTGGATCAGTACTCAGTATTGCCTGATATCCAAAGTTAAGGTAACATATCAGAATGGTTTGGATCAGTGCATCCCAACTGATAACGCATGTAAATACATGTGTTGACTATACTAAGAGTTACTAAGAGAATTAACTTTAAAGTGGGCAATTTACCATTCAATTCAATTGTATTTATATAGCGCCAAATCACAACAACAGTCCCCTCAAGATGCTTTATATTTTAAGGTAAAGACCCTTCAATAATAAAGAAAAGACAATGAAATGACCAAGCACTTGGTGACAGAGAGAAGGAAAAACTCCTTCTAACAGGAAGAAATGTCTGGAGAAAGAAACCGCTGAACCAGGCTCTGGGAGGTGCAGCTATCTGCTGCGACCGGTTGAGGTTGATAGAGGTTTCCTTCTTAGAAATCTTGGAAACTTTGCTTCTAATGCCAAATATTTTTCAAATAGCTTTCTTGTGTTTAAATGTACAACAGCTATTCCAGTACAGCTATTTCCGCATGTATTGAAATGGTTAAAAGGCACGAGTGCTGCTCTAAAGTTTATGACTTCACCGTTTTCCAACCACATGCCACCCCTGACCAAACATTTTTGAACTCACTGTTCATCGTGAGAAAACATGTTCTGTAAAACCACACATAAAGCCAGCAAATAGCCTGTGCATGATTCCAAAACGATACTGTTATGTTTTACAGTTTCGCAAGGTGTCCAGTTTAGTGGTATTTAAGACAGATCTGTGGCGTCTGCAGATGATGATGTAATCATTTTGGCTTTAGCAACTGATGCATCACTGATGCATTCTCAAATTTTTTCCTGTAAAAGGGTGAAACTTTTGTTGAATTCCTCGTGCAATGCTCTCTCAGAGTAACACACAGGCACACAGTAACACTGAAAATTGTTCACAGTAGGATCTGTGGATTATCCCGATTATTCTGAGTAACCAAGGCAGCTTCTGGAAATACATTTTAAAGTCACTTTTCAATGCTCTTAACTCCATAGATTAAATTCTGCTGTAGTACAAAGCCACTAATAATTGAAAGCAAAAACATCTCCATAGCTGCTAGTCACTAAAGATAAGAATGAAAACATGTTCTGGATAAGCCAAACGGGGTTGTTTTTTTTAAAGCGTTAACTGTCTAAAAATTGGTAACCAGCTATGTTTGAATGATTAAGTGTTGTCTCTGTCTCTGGGGTCAACCAATATGAATACATTCTCAAGCAGTGGGAAGTGGTGAAAATTACATATGATGGTACATTTCATTGAGTGGGGAATTATTAAGTGATTTGATGAGGGACTTTTATGTTTGCTTACTGGATCCTTCATGTGGAATTTTTATTAATGTTTTGGTTACACAGAGAAAGCTTAATTACAGTGAAGGAAATCAGGCTGTACAAAAATACACAAACTCTCCTCTTAACTGGTTTTAAAGAGAGTGTATGTCATATGTTTATTATTTGTGTACCCAGACTATGAGTCATAATACTATGGGAATACAGGAACACAACCAAAAAGGCAGCCCCAAAGGACAAAACTTTCCAGAACCAAAGACGAAAACAAATGCTAGGATCTGGCAGCACTTGCTCACGGATGATGTCAACCTTTCAGTATAAATCAAACTAGTGAGAACTTAAAAAAACATTACCTGTGAGTCCACCTCCAAGGCTCCTCCTCCTAATGTTTCTTCCATCCTCACTGAGATGTCGTTTAAATTTGAGTGCAGGACTTAACCCATGTGTCAGCTCTGGGTTACTGGACTTCCTGATGTATGTGGAGGGGGGGTAGAGGATGTTGTCAAACTAGGAAAAGAAAAAAGGCACAAAGCGTTGAAGAATTAAGTTTAGCAAACTCTTTTGGAGGCAAAGCAATACAAGTGCAAAGTTCCAAAATAAAGTTTTATATGATGAAAAAAAGAATTTAGCTTGTATGATAGTTTTTCAGCATTTAATCAGTAGTACAGTAATAATTTGTTCAGTTTTAAGAATCATTTTCTATCTTGGGGTGGCTGTAGCTCAGGTGGTAGAGCAGGTCACCTACTAATCAAAAGGTTGGCAGTTCAATCCCCATCTGCCCCAGTCTGCATGCTTGGATAGTATCTCGGGCAAGATAATTACCCCATCAAGTATAGGGTAAGTATCCATACTATCTCACACACATCAAGTATGGATGTGTGTGTGCTTTCATTATTCATCATTATTCATAATTCATGAGAAATGTTTAAAAGAAAAATGCCCAACTGCTTATGTCAAGAAATATGGCAGGTTTAAAAGCCATTGCTAACACTCCTCATGATACAGCACAACACATTACAGAAGTCCATTGTATTCTCAGAAGATAATACCTTGTATGAAGCTCAGAACAAATAAAACCTAGGAAGAGGCCCTCCCTGAGAATACAAAGACATACAAGGCTGAGAGCACTCTGTGGAAGGAAATGCCCTTTGCTTCTCTGTGGGATGATTCATGATCCTAAGTCTATGAAGGACAATGAAAATGAACCCTCTGTAGGGTGACATGAGCTCACAGTAAATACAGAAGTCTAAAGCGACAGCTATATACTAAAAAGAAAAAAAAATAGCATAAGCAAATAATAGCTGTACTTTTGAAATGCTAATTAGATAAACTTAACAATAAAGTTACCCACTGGTACTAAAACACATTATCAACAATAAGCACACAGTAACGGGACAGTTTTTTTATTTAATCATAAGTACAGATACTAACAGATAGCAACATCCAGATCTCATGATGCTGAAACGCCCAGGCTCTGCAACAGTAATGGTCGTTGTTAAAACATAATATGCTATTTGTGCTGAGGGCAAATATCACTGTGCATATAAGTCTGAGTTGTAGAACTGTTACACACGATGAACAGCAAGCCACTTGCAAGATAGTGGAGAATGCGTATATAAGCACACACATCAACTGGCATTTATACCAAGGTGGCACACAGAGTTCAGTACATGGAAAAGGATGGCTTAAATCAGATATCACCCTGGGTCCACACACCTGAATCAAATGATTAGTTCATTACCAGGCCTCTGGAGAACTTCAAGACATGTTGAGGAGGTAATTTAGCCATTTTAATCAGCTGTGTTGGATCAAGGACACATCTAAAACCTGCAGGACACCGGCCCTCGAGGCCTGGAGCTGGACGCCCCTGGCTTAAATGTACTGTGTGTATTCACAGATTAGATTTGCTATACAGTTTAAGCACATGTAATGCTGAGTATATTATTAAAACAAACACATTGACAAAGACTTTTTATCTGTACTTCAATATTTGAGTTACACTTACACATTCTTTTGGTTCTCATTAAGTCGCTCCTGGTTCGGCTACCAGTCAACCTACACAGCTACAGACAGTTTAGAATCACCAGCTAACCTAACAAGCATGTATCTGGATTGTGGGAGGATGTCAGAGTAGCCGGAGAGAAGTCCAGCAGGCGCAGGAAGACCATGGACTCAAACCAGGACATCCTTGCTATTGCTATTGCTCCACTCTACCACCTACAACTTATCTAAATAAGCCCTAATTCCACTATTACTTTGACAACAATTCATTCTTTAATAAAAACTGTACTGTAGCTTGATAGGCCCATTGATATCACACTACATACCAACAAGCTTTACATAAACTGAGTGAGCGATAACTACAAGGATTTCAAATTGAATCTCAATACACAGTACTCAGTCTCAAGCATCTTCACCACAGTCTTCACTGGTCATTTTTACAGTAGGAATACTATAGTTCACTGCAACCTCCAGTTTCCTATCTGAGTGTCCTTTGAAGACTAAAAGGTTCAGTCAACTGTTAAGCTCTGGATTTGGCTGCATCAGCTTTACGTGGATTGGATGCACAGTCTCTGCTAAATCCTTATTTACAAATTCAGGTTGCACCATTAAAAAGAGACTCACTCACTTGAATAATGTGCAAGATAGTTTCCTGGAAACTATCTGTTTCTCAATCTGAAGCACAGACCCATCAAAAGCAAACAACTGTGCAAACAGGAAGTATCTGTGGCATCATTAAAATGGTTCTAGGGGCAAAAGATGCAAATCATTAACATGCGTACATGAAGAAATATGTTTTAGGGGTAGTGTCGTGCAAGCTGTTTACAATGAAGTCACTGATCATATTAAACAAAAACTAATCCTTAAGTTAGATATCCTTGGTTTTTTCAGTCTGATACTGATTACGGTTTAATACTGGTTCACTCATGTTTAGTTTCTACTTCTGAATGCTAATGATTTTCCCAAAAGCTACTAATAATCGGGTGTTCCAGGGAGAAATTAGAAGAGACTGTAGAGCTGACTCTCCGTATAAATGAAATCATGCAGTCATTCAGGAGCTAGTAACTTGAAAAGAGTAACTCAGGAGCAACAACAAATCACCTCATAAATATCTACAACAAGGTATAATTGTGTCTGCTATAAAAAAAAAAAATAAAACTATGGGTAAGAATGCTGATATTTAAGTCAAGTCAAGTGTCTTTATTGTCATTTCAACCGTGTGCAATGGTACAGTACACAGTGAAGCGAGACAGTCAAGACCTTCAAGACAATCAACACAGGACCACATAAAGAGCAAGTGTGCAAAAAGTGCAAAAATTGCAAAAAAAAACCCAAAACAAAACAAAATTTAAAGAGAATAGAAGATCGTGGTTCACAAAATTCTTGCAAATCTAATTTAGTGAGCTGTCCCGATTACAGCTAGCATTTGTGTGTGTGTAAAAATTCAGTATAAGGAACATATGTAAACATAATTAGCAGCTAATTCAGTATGACTAACACTAATTTAGTGATGTGGAAATAGTTGGTAAAGACTAAAACTAATGTGATGATTTAGCAAAGTGTGACCTTCTGAACAGCTGGTGTAACAGTGCCCAGGTGTTTAAAGGCAAATACATTTAGAATAATCACACATGAACAGATGGTTATGTAACTTTAAAGCAAACAGATAATAACCAGACGCTGCATAAATAAGCAGCTTACGGTTATGCTGTGAAACAATTCGTGAAAACTCCTGCATCATTCAGTCCTAACTCCTGAACGCCACCGATGGCACACGTACAATGACCTGATCAGTGTCCTTTAATCTATTAAAATGACCACGTGACTGCTTTGTGCTTTTACAGCGAAAGGAAGTTGTACAATTGTGCAGAACTTCTGTTTTTCAATAACGTCTTTTGCTTCGTGTCATCTTTTCCTTAAGGCTGTTTTTCTGACTCATTCTGGCCTTTTCTATTGTACGTCTGTATCAATTATTTTAAACAAGCAAAGCAGTGTACCAGTTCTCTTCTGTTAGTTGGACCCTATTAACTATAACTAGCATATAACTTTAATTTGTATGTTTTGCTTTATTTTGCTATTGATTCACTGTATACCACTGAACTTCAGACTTTGACCCAATCTACTGTAGTCTAAACATTTGCTTTTCACAAGACTAGTCAAACATGAAGTATTGTGTAATCAATCTTTGGGCAAAAAAAAGAAGAAAAAAAAAGAATAAACAAGGCTACTTGTGAACCAGTACAAGATAGAAGATGCTACTTAACCCACAGAATATGCTTTTTAACCCACTACCAGATACCATTAGTAATATCCTTACTGTCGGTTTAGAGCTACTAATAATGTAGCACATTGTACATCTGACAATTTTCGACCCAACGCTCTACAAAGGCTTAAATGTGTAAGACTTGTTATCCTTATAACCCTTTCCCTTCATGTCACATATGATGCACCATCTGAGACACTGAGAACTGTGGAGGAATGCCAAAGCTGGCACAGGTTTTCTGTGCCAGCTTTGGCATATTTTCCGTTTTTCTTGTTGAGCATATCAGTTATCAGGGAATATTTCCCAGACAATGTATCTTTAATTTACATAAAATATATCCCATCCACTCCGTACAATATCTTATTAAAAAGGTACAAGCAAATAAAAATCCAAAAGACTAAAGCATCTGCATACATTTTATGAGACATAGCAGCCAGCCATTTGCAGCTCCCTTTCTGTGTGGACACATTGCAGTTTTGGCAGCAAGCAGTGCCCTTTCACCCATCATTCCTTTCTACCTGCAGTAGAGCCTCGCCGAACTCCGGAGAGCAGGATCAAACCTGACCTGTACCCTCCTTACTCCATCCTCCTTTTCGCTCTCGGCCTTACACAGAGTGTACAGTACCAATAGGGCTTTGTTGCCAAAGCAAAAACAAAGAAGGTGGGCTACACAACACAATGCCGGTTGTGTTTACCAACTAAAGAATGAGGCAATCTCAGCCTGCATGTATAAAGACCATATTTTTTTACTGACATGTTTTCATTACCATTGGCTGTTGTGCTACTTCCACTTCAACTCAGACTACTGTCCAATATTTACCAAACAACCCTGTAACCTTGATCATATTATGAGACATCATGATACCCCTGTGGTCTACAAAGTCATGTTAACCACTGCATCTGTCATGCTTGAAACTAAGCTTTTAATATTTCCTGTCATTCAACAAACTTAAAAACGCTTTACACTAATAATCAATCCTTGCAATACCCGCCCTTTTAACACTTAACAGTATTGGAGGCAAATATATTAAGAACCTGACAGCAGATTTTCAGCTAAATTAATGCTAAAATATTGCTATTCATACAGTATTTACAGCATTACTTGTATTCGTTTGGAGTTCTGTTTCCTCTGTTTTTTAGCTCCTTTAACACGTGGCCAGCTTTAAATTGACCATTTGCTTTCACATTCAGTAAAATAGATTTGGACTTAAATAATCTCTGAGATAACGTTTGTAAACACTGAGCCACAACCGATTGCCAATGTGCTTTGCTCTACACAACACCCAGGAAGTGCTCAGTGGAAGCTGTCAAAGAGGAGGCACTTTCAAAAAAAAATAACTGGCAGGAGATTTCATGAACCATCCATCTACAAACAGGCTACATTCACAGACTGTGAACACAGCAGGTCACAGGCTGAGGAGCTTTGAACGCTGTCAGTGTACTTGGCTTATGAAGAAATACTACCCATCATTTACTTTGCAACTAGCTACCATAACAAACAATTCAGCTTCATCGCTTCACCACAGACATTTATCACATATAAAAAACACACCCTTAGTTACTACTGGTTCCTCATAGGATTCCGATTAGTAAGGACCATTGTGGTTCTCCCACACTGGTCTACATCTAATCCTGCATGTATTTGAGAGCACTGTGAAAAGTGAGGTTAGAACAAATTAACTTGAAGTTGTTATTACAGACTCAGGGTCAATAAGGAAAAGCAATGAGCCAAGAACACAAAATCAGATCAGATGTCAGAGAATGTAAAATAAAACAATCAGAGTTCAGTCCTCTACCAGGCCCAATGCACTATACTGCAATTTAAAATTGCAGTATAATAAAAGATTACAAGCATAACGGTTCCTTCCTTTGCCCTGACTTCACCTCAAATTTCATGAAATCTCGCCAGGTGGTTTCTGTGTAACCATACTGACTTACAAACAGTGCTAAAAACACATGGCTGTCTTGGCAGAGAAATTAAAGTATGAGCATTTGCATCAACTGTGCACAGCTGAGAGGGAACAGTTTCACTGAACAGTGAATCAGGCTGACTGTGCAGAAAACAGAGTTAAAATTCAGGACAGCCTCTGGGTCTGATATGAACCTTTCCCGGACAACACGACAAAGATTAAAGGCACTGCAAGTGGGAAGTACACCCTTTCTGTACGGGTGCACAAACAATAAGAGCTACAAAACAAAACTGACAAAGAATGCAGGAAGACTTTCATATATTGCACTGGCAAACACAAAGACTAAAGTGCAAGAGTGCTCACAGAAACTCCAACCCAGAAGTGGAGTAATGAATCTTCCAGTAGTCCAGGCCAAGAAAAACTCTGTGTTGTTCACATACTTGTATACTACTAGACCTCAAAGAGTAGCTATGAAAACACCACAAGTACAAGCACGTAAACACCAGTGTTAATGTTCTTCCACTAATTTTGTCAACTTCTTCACTAATTTGCATAGTTCTCTCTTATCAAAGTGGATTCAGTGATGATTTCCACACTGAAGTTATCCATCAGTTGTACAAAGGGAGAACTGGCAAACATTCACAAAGGAGGATGTTAATTCTCTTTGAAGGCTTTGTGGTGAAGTCATGTTTATCATTTCACTTAGATAGATGAAAGGAACCTTTTAAAAGTAGGAACAAATTGTTATTACTGTCTTCACTGGTTACTAAGACACCCTGAATACACGTTTACAGTAAAACAGGAAGAGAAACCTGGTAGATCAAGAGGCAACACACTTTACCCTTTTCAGTCTGTGCTATCCTAAGTAAGTTTTCATCAACAACAACAAAAAAACAACTTTTGCTGAAAATGGCTAGACCCTCTATGACTCAAGGCAGCTTTAGAAGTCACAATACAATTCTTAGAATACAGTTTTATTATAAACATGATATCACAGGTGGTATTTTGCCATCTTACACAATGAAGTGGCATCAACTCAGATAGGGCTATAACCAGTCAAGTCATTTGAACTCTATTACAACGTAGAGCTTACAATGCGAGCATTTCACCCACATTTGAGCCTAAAAATAGATCTGCAGTAGAAACTTATGTACGAGCCAGCGCGTGAATAAAAAAATATTACAACATTAAGCCCATGAAGCCCCCAGTTTTTCAACAAAAATACTGATAACACAACTGAAGCAGAACAGAAACAATGCTTTCAGAGTTTAATGTGGAAATCTACACAAACACGACGAAGTGCAAAGAGGCAGGTCGGTCACCAAGATGGTGAGCTCAGGTGGAGTGAAAGACTGTACTGTTACTTGATACTGTAACCACCATTAAAACTGTTATTAGGCAAAAGCATAAATAATAATAATAATTATTATTATTATTATTAACATCTAGATCAGAAATATCAAACTCATTTTAATAATAATAATAATAATGGATTGCATTTATATAGCGCTTTTCGAGACCTCAAAGCGCTTTACAATTCCACTATTCATTCACTCTCACATTCACACACTGGTGGAGGCAAACTACAGTTGTAGCCACAGCTGCCCTGGGGCAGACTGACAGAAGCGAGGCTGCCATATCGCATTTACATTGTGGGTCAAATACAACGCACTTTGATTTTTGGTCAGTGTAGTTCAAATATACATCTAATCCCTGATACTTCCTAATATAAGAAAAAGCAGTGCAATTTCAACAGTTTTTAAACATGGTAGAGAAATGCTTTGTATTTGTACTAACACTGATGTCCATGAGGAAAGTCTTTATCAGTAGGAACAAAAAGTAAAGCCTTTTAAAATACATTTTAAAGTCCAAAATGTATGCTTTCCATCACATTTTCCAAAGCTCTCCAGTAGACTGGGTTGGAGTAGAGGGTTGGAGTCTGGCCCCTGGGCCTTATGTTTGACTCCTGTGATCTACATCATCTTTTTTCTGCAGCAGGAAACGTTGCATCAAAACACGGGCAAACCTCAGTTCTGAGAATTTTAATATGCTCACTCTTCTTTATTGCAGACACCACATGCTCCTTTAAAGTCTAACAAACACATACTTATCCACTAGCACACTTAAAGACACAGACACACAGCCTTCCAAGAAGACATAGTAAAGGCTACTTTATTTTATTCCTTAGTTAGGTTGTAAATATACTAGGGCCCGAGCACTCGCAATGTGAAGGCCCTATTGTATCTGCTCTGTTTATTATTATTATTTTGTCTTTGATCGCTTTTTTGAGGCCTTTAAAATGCTCAAAAACTCATTAAATTGTGAATTCACGTCAGGTCTGGCGAACATTTCAAAATGTATTTTGTCTGTTTCACATAATTAGGTAGAAAATGACTCAACATTTTCAACATTTCAACTGCAATATTTGACAACTGTCACAGTGCCACCTAGTGGGAACAGGAAATGTCATGTTTTTCACCTTGAGGTTGGTTTTGAGGTGGCTGACCCCAGAAACCTTAAATTTGTCCAGGAAGCCCTTAAGGAGTTGATTTTGAGGCTCCACTGAAACCTGTGAGTTTTCATCAAAGGGCGTGACCCTGACGGCACGGCGAATTTTGATGTTTTGCCATGAAGCACAAAATTGCTATAACTCAAAGAAATCTTACCCAATCTTTACCAAACTTCACAGGCATGATGACAGTCCCATCCTAAACAGATTGATATGCCCATTGTCAGCACTAGTCTGAGTGCCACCTAGAGTGGGGCCAAGATATATAAATATTTACATATCCTGGTCCCACCTAGAGTGGGATCAGGATATATAAATATTTATAGTCTGATGCACTCCTCACAGGTTGACTCCATCCACCTCAAAAGTGGTGATTATAACCATCAGGCCCTTATGATTTTATTGTGCAAAAATTGTGAGTTTTCATTGAAGGGCGCACCTTGGTGGCATGGCGGAGTTAGCGGTTTCTTGAAAATTCCGTCTCCCTCTGACTTGTGTCAGCTTTGTTTTTAAGGGAAATGTTGTAGAAAGGCACTCAGTTGTGCAACTGATAGATACATATGCAACACTGCGCTAAAAGATTAAAGTTTAAACCTGTGTGCCCCCTGTCAAAAAAGGGCATCATCGCATGATGATGCAGGAGCTTTCAGAACATTAGTCACAACATTTGTTAGTCATGGTATTTAATAACAGCATAAGATGTAAGGTTACCCTCGTTTGTTTGACTGGCTGCTTACCCAACATCCCATTTTCAAATGTGCTTTCAATTTAACCATTACAAATATGATCATTTTGGTAAGAACTAAGCATCATGTTCAGCAAATGTAACATTACCTCAGTTTATTTCCAGAGTAGTTCAGATGGGGAATTCAGGGTGTCAATTTTGCTAGAGTTTAGCAAATATATAGTCTCATTACAGTGTGTAGCTAACACAATACTTACATTTCTGTGAAGTGCACTCAGTGGACTTTTGAGCATGTTCGTTCGTTTCTTTCTCAGGGTCAACTGCAGTACAGCAAGCTCTGTTCTGGCCGACCTCATCACCCAGCATCTGCCTTACTCAACTCTTCCCAAATTCCAATCGGGCCTGAAACTCTCTTCCCTCACAGTCTCTGTTATGAGGACGTTGATGTTTACACAAAAGAATAACTGTGCCTAAAATTCTCACAGCTCAAATGCTAAACACTTTTCCAAATGTATATTTCAGTTACCTGAAATGGCCACTTTACACTGAACGATATATAACTTTGGCTTAGATTGTTTGACCTTTGTATGCTTACACATGGGAATTCAGTTTCCTGTGTTGACAAGATCTAAACATAGAAAAACACAGTATAGTACTTTCCTTCTCCAGTTTCATACAAGCATCTGTGTTAAGATACGAAGAGCTTCAGCACTGTAAAGAATCACACCATGCATTATTACTTCCACCAAGGAAGTCATATTTTCTCGGAGAGTGCCTTAGAAATACATTGGTGGACTGGTTCTTATATAGTACTTTGAGCACTCAAAGCACTTTTATACAACATGTCTCAATCACCCATTCACACATGTTCACACTCCAATGAATGCATCGGGAGGAACTCTGGATTCAGTATCTCTTTATCTTGCTCAAGGATCCTTTGGCATACATACTGGTGCAGCAGGGCCTTGAACAACCAACTTTCTGATTAGGAGATGGCCTGCTGTACTTCCTGACCACCTAGCACCACAGCATCCAATGGCTGTGGCTCAGGAACATGTGTAAATCTATTATTCCCATGTGAGATTTTGTGGCAAGAAAAATACTATAAGAGAACAAGTGAACAAGTGCTGTCTTCAGAGCTGTGTTTGATCATAACTAGAGTCAGCAGCAGCTTAATTTTGTCAAACATATCTTGTTCCAGACAAGAATTTATTTTTCTACTTAAGGAGAAAGGAATATTTTTAGGAAAGAGGAACAGACCTTGCTATTGGCTTGTGTTTATTTGACCTTAACACTTCACCTTGACAATCGGTCCTGCTCTTGTAGTGAATGTCTAGGGCTCTCTTTAATATATGCTTGCAGTTCAAAGTTGGTTTGGTTACACAAGCTTTAACTCTTACTTGGATTTTATTTACAGCCTACTCTGGACTCCTATAAAATACTCTTCATTAACTTTATATAAACACTATATCAACATCTAATATGGAGTTATAACACAAAATAATATGTTTACAACTAAATCTACTATACTGTTCAAACAAGTTTGCTTCTTTAAAAAATAAATAGGATCAAATTCAACATCATTTAACAAACCAAGAATTAAAAAACACTGAAGAACACATTTGACTACTTCCTAATCCAATCAGTGTCTTACCTTGCTTCCCTCAGATGATGCACACAAACTTGCAGGTAAATTCCGACCAAGAGACATTTTGTTTGGGTAGCAACAGACTTAAAGACATGGACTATGGATTAAACTGCAAAAGACATGAAAGGGCACGAAAGAAAAGTCAAAAATCTCCGATGGATCCCAGAGAGAGAGAGACAGCCTGTCGTAGGAGGAAAAGAGTCTTAACCAGATTCTGTTAATCCTCTTAGACTCAAAGTATACACTGACACTGGATGTCCGTCTAATCACCCTGACTGGCTGCCTGCTTAAATGAATGACTGCTTATTTAGGGAAACACTAGAGGGTTAGACTCACTGGTGAGAGAGAGAGAGAGGGAGTTAAACACGAATCTGAAGCAAATATTGATAGGCAAGCAAACCCTGATGCAATGTGCAGCAGATGACCTCACTTCAAGGAACAGGCCCTCTCAGAATAAACAAACAAGGATTATGTCAGCAAGTTAAGATGGAAATGGACCTAGCTGCTGAAAGTAAAGATTTCAATTTGAAACTTATATAGAAACGCAACAATTTAAACTTTATTAAGAAATCTAAATCTTTCACATATAATCATCTACTTCTTTCCTAAAGTGTCTACTACACAATCCAAAACAGAACCTGAAAATTACTGCACCCAAGCCATCAGTGTGTCAGCTGAGTCATTACTTAAGTAAGCACAGCCCAACCCAGCTCCAGCTCCAGTGCATACTAATTTTTACCTGTCTGTTCTTGTCTGCAGAATACTTTAAATGTTCACTCACTCCAAGCATCATGAAAAAAAAAAACTGTTAAGCAAAGGAAATAACAGGATTTGCAGTTAGCAGCTGGTTTCCATTAGTTTTATAAGGTATAATATAAAGGTCAACCTTGAAACTCACTGACTGTCTAAAAGAAATACTTGCTGCAGGGTAACAAGTATGAGGACAGAAACTAAATTGTGGGATTTTTTTAATCAATATATAAATAAAACAATGAATTGCTTTAAGAGTTGGCTACAGCCCTAAGCAGTGTCAGTTGCTTTTGCACAATCGACTATATAAGACCTACAAAGAGGCAGCAATTAACTGTTTATCACATTCAGATTATAGACATTAGACACAGACTTTACTTAATCCTCACTTGTACTTACAATTGAAAAAAAAAAATATCCCAGTTACCATAGGGCGAGAGGCGGGGTACACCCTGGACAGGTCGCCAGTCTGTCGCAGGGCTAACACACAGAGACAGACACTCGCTCACATTCACACCTGTGGGCAATTTAGAATTACCAATTAACCTAACCCCACTAACTACATGTCTTTGGACTGTGGGAGAAAGCCAGAGTACCCGGAGAGAACCCACACAAACACGGGGAGAACATGCAAACTCCACACAGAAAGGCCCCGGCCAGGTGTTGGAATCGAACTCAGGACCTTCTTGCTGTGAGCAACGGTGCTCATTACTGAGCCACCGTGCTGTCCAAAAAAAATGAGAATAGTGTATAAAAACAAAAAAAGCCAAAACACTATACTATGTACAGATGATTACTATATACAGTAAAATACACCAAGATTTTTATATGTACATGAAGTGTAGTGGGAGTGATAATAGCCTGTATTTCTTTAAAGTATTTTAAGAAGTATTTATCCTGTGTGGGTATTGTATAGTCTAACTGCTGTCAGGAAGGACTTGTGATAGCACGCCGTCCTACACTGTGGCTTTAACAGTCTACCACTGAAGGAGCTCCCCAAGGCCTTCACAGTCTCATTGCAGGGGGTGAGAGGTGTTGTCCATAATGGATACAAGCTTGGCTAAAATCCTCCTTTCACCCACCTCCTCTATGGGGTCTATGGGACTAGCCAGGAAAGAGCTGGCCCTCTTTACCACTCTTTTAATCTGTTTCCTATCCCTCTCTGTGCTGCCACGTCCCCAGTAGACAACTGCATAATTAGGGACACATAATTCAAGTAAGAATAAAGAATCCTTATAGAACCCCTTTGATTAATTAAGTGGCTGATAAAAGTCAGAAAACTATGAAAAACACTTCCTAAAATGTCAGCTCATATCAGAGAAAAGCAGCTCGTTCACGTGGTGCTGAAACTCATAATTAGTCATTTATCAGAATAGCTGACTTTTGACTGTTTCAGCACTCAAATTAATTCATCAAACTATGACACTAAAGGCTAAGCCAATGGAGGAAACTGCATTTGTAGACAGAGGTGTAGTAGAAAGCATATAGTGAAGCACTAGTGTATGCAGAAAAATTCTTTGGCTATGAAGTGTGTTTAAACAGACTGGAGAAAGGTTATCTAATATTTATAAAGTGTATCTAAGATGCGAGAATAAACCAATTTCCAAACTTGTCTCAGTGGCTGCGTTTTTTATTATTTGCATAAAGAATTTTTTTTCTTTAAAAGCACCCACTGTAAGCCAAATAGACACATCTTTTCATGTCATACATGATAAATGTTGACCTAAAAATACCACCCTTACAGCTGTTTAATTGTCTCTGTAATGCAGTTTGCTTAGTGTAACACATGGTTAGTCCTCATCTGAACAAAGTTCATTCAAACTTTACTGCTCAATAGGGAAGTGCTGAGAACGAGCTGTTTGTTTTCACAGCTGACTAACAAACTAGTTGTAAATGATTTGAGACTGTCCCATACAATACACCATTCATGGTAATACATATACTCATGGACAAACATACCTGCTTGGCATGCACAGAGAGAAAAGGATGAAAAATCGATGTAATGAATTCGGTGTTGACGAAAGGCGATAAAAGAAAATAATAGGAATAGAAGCAAATAAATCATCTTTAACACGACATATTTTGCTGCTAGCCATAAAGTTTTTAACTCTTTCCTCACATACCCCAAACATGGTGATATATTAGTGAAGGTTACCTTGATATGGAACTCTTGTTAGCAAACAGCTGCTTATTTACTTTACCAATGATAAAGCAACACAATCTTCCAACTGGAGTCATGCTTTAACTGCTAAAAAATCCATTTTGTTAACTAGCTAGCATCTGGTGCCAAGCAGGTAGTGTACAGTTGAATTTCCTAGCTTCATCACTGCAACCAGCTGCATGCTGTGGGCAAACAATAGGGATGGGAACTGATAAGAATTTAGCGATTTCATTATTTATTCTCTTATCGATTCTCATTGGGTTCTTATTGGCTCCGCGACAAGAGTCACCACCATCACTAAGCAGCATATAAAGACATTATATTTGTGCATATTAATTGCATGCTGTATAGTCAAATGTTTGTGTATGTTGGAGGTATTTCCCCTCTTTGTTTTGGTCATTGTTGGGTCAATAGTCAAAAGTAAGTACTTACAGAAAGTAAGTAGCATTACACAGAACACTTCTTAAAAGTAATTTTGTAAGTTAGTGAAGTAGTTTGTTACACTATTCGTTACATTACCTGAAAAACACTGTCTCATAATTACCATTTAACAATATAAATCTATAGGCTACAGTCCAACACACCAATACAAATCCCTACCCTAATGAGGACACACATATGATCTTTCTCTTAGTATTTAGGCATGAACACAAAGCCAACAGCAGAAAGAAAAGATTTCAAAGCTAGCACCACAGTGATTCTACTGCAGAAACAGGTAGAAGCAAAGGCTACATCCTAAATGCTCATCAATTTGTTACCTGTTGAAGTTCAGGGTCTGGCTGCTGGGCTGGGGTTGGCAGTCACTCAGCTTTGACATCACTCTGGGTTCTTGGCTAGCTTAGAGTTAGGATGTTGTCTGTGCAGGTGCTTGCAAAGAGCCAAAGCTGTGTTAGCAGCATAAGCAGCCGTTTAGCAACTGTTTCTTTCCTGGATGCAGTTTCTACTTTATCACTGCACTCTTGTCCTTTTGTGTAATAAAAAAAAAAAAGAAAAGGAAATGTTCATATCCATGGTGCAGACTCTGCCACTATTTTCCTCCTCCGGCACACAAACTGAAATCAGCTGATTGTATTGCAAGTACAACTGGAACCAGTAAGCAGGATTGATAGACAGACAGACTAATCATTCCAAGAAATTGGACTACTGGGAACCAGTTCTCTACAAAACCAGTTCTCAATTCCTGTCACTAGTGAACAATAAGCTGAAGCTTGCTAAAAATGTCCAGATTGCCAAAGTGAGCTGCAGACACAAACAATTCTCTATGCACCCTCTTTCATAACGAAACATTATCAAATATTCTTTTACAAAAATCATTTCAGTCACTTAAGGATTGTTTAATGACTAAAAGGGAAATATTTTCTTTATTGAAGTCAGAAAGTGCCAACTTCGGTACGTCCCTGCAATCTATCCACATCGTATACTAGGGGGAATACTGATTAAAAGTTTCATAAATTAAAAGCCACAGAGTTAGGGATGAATTCTAAAGATAAGAAATATTTAGTATCCTTCTGTAGAAAGGATATTTGTTATGGCAACAACAGCCAGGGAAGAAAACTATTAAAAATGAACAATTGGAAATACCCACATTCTGCTGACCCAACAGGATAGTTAGAAATGAGAAAGTAGGAAACAGGATTTATGATTATGAGAGGGCATAAAAGCAGCAGGATATATAAAGACAAAGAAAACACAATGATTAACAAGCTGACAGATTTCATACTTTAGGAAGCAGTGAGTCAAGACTGTGTGGACAGTAGCTTTGGATAGCTGTGATTTGTAACAGGTCTGAAAGCAAGTGAAGCACAGAACATTGGGCCATGGTCTAAAATTTAGGGTTTGTTTTTTCCAAAGCTTTAATACTTGTTAAATAAAATTCATATTTAAGCATTATTTTGATTACTTCCTCAGTAGAAGTGAGCCTACTACTATTTATATTCAGGGAGTTGTGTAACAGCAAGAGCAATAACCATAATGGGGTCTTCTCAGGAACTCGGCTCCAGGGATGAGAACAGAGGCCCAACCCACATGCTGTTTAAATCTTTAGTTAGTGAGGGGCAACCAATCAGAAATCAACTGGCTCAAAGCAAGGGTGGCCTTAAAAGGAAAACATACTAAAAAAGGAGACTAACCAAAAAGACTTGTTTCAGACAGAAGACGATGTAAGGGACTAGGCCAAAGCTCAATATCAGATAAATATGAATCATGTAAAGTTACTCAAGGACCATCCAAGAACAAAAATATTGAATAATAAATAAAAACCAAGGAAAGAAGTGATTAATTAGGTTATCAAAATAGCAGCTATTCGCAGCCCTAAATCAGACCGATGGGAAACTGAAAAAGGTCATGTTAACAGCTGCATACTCCAGATACATTGATAAACATGCTGGCCTCTCAAGTGAATACTGCAGAACTATGAAACACATGCAAGTGCTTTATAAACATCCATATAGTGTTTGGACAGTGATTTATGGGTGCAACCAGTAGCAATACTTCAAATCTTAAACTTTTCCCAGTAATTGTTTACATACAGCGAGCTTGAGCCAAAATCTGTTAATAAATCTGAACTGTATGTTGCCCATTTTCATCCATTTCTGTGGTCTTGTGCATAAAAGAGAAGGATTATGCGTGGGATCATCTTGTCCTGACTGTAGATAATGTTCTCTGTCACTGCCCACAACCCTGGACAGATTTAGACGTCTGGAACGAAGCACTATGCAACTGTACAGAGATCTTAGGAAGACAGGCATCATACAATCACTGTGGAAACTTACTCCATGAAACATCACCATACTCACTATCCTTGGAACTTGAAACAGTAGTAAGTTTGGAGACCAAGCAGTAACTGAGCTGCTCAGCCTGCTGAAGTCATGTCACGTGAGTTCTCAGAACACTTTCCTTCTTTAAACCCCCAGGGGCAAAAAAAAAAGGTCATCAGCAAGGGTTCCTTATTAACCCTACAGTAATACTACTGGAAAGCTTCTCTGCACTGACAGGTTATGTGACCTGCTTTGAGGAATTCCAGGCAGCAACACGTTGGCTTGGTTCAGTATACCAGGTCAAATTACATTGTTTCTTGAACCTCAAAATGGCATTTGAAAGCGGTCTGGAGAAAGGTGCACAGGCTTTGTGTGACTCTTTTGCAAAATTAAGGGAAATTCTTTTTTTCTTTTTAAAAATTGGTTACATTTGGTCGAAGTTCAGTAAAGCTAAAGTGAAATAAGAGACCAATAACAGGCCTGCCTCCTCGTCTGTAACACTTCAGCTCTATTAAGGTAATGGACTGTCAAACTCCTTTTCACCCCAACTAAATTAGATAAGCACCACTGTTACTAAACATGACACCAACCCAGGGGCATCATCTTTGGGATAGCATGCGTTGGTGAGTCCGTTATGCTTTCAATTATCGATCTATCCATTTTAAAAACCAGCGAATTACAATTAATGAAAGTAATTACACACAGAAATCAGGAATCTGATTGGTGTGCAGGAATCAGTGTGTATTCTGATTCCAACACAGATATGAGAGGTAAAACGTGTGAAGTAAGACATGCAAAACATTACACAAATTTTCTGTATTTCCCTACTGCCTCAAAAATGAGACATCATATGGGATTTTAGTCAACCACACCTACATCCCTAAGTAATGTTGCATGATATCATGACTTGGAAAATGTTTATGGGTCAGTCGGGAGGTTGCAATAGTGAAACACACCCATGCTACATTGTGCGTACTGGAGCCAGTTAAACCAGTCTCCAGAAGCATCCGTGTAAAGCCTCATATAAATATTAAAAGGCTGATACATGCATTTTGTCTTCCTCATTTTGCTCATCTGTATCCTGAATGAGCACCACTTGGGGTCACAACAGCAAGTCCCAGATTGTGCCATTTGTGTGTTAGCGTTACATCATAGTTACACAGCTAACAATTTATTCACATTTGCTCTAAAATTACATTGCATTTTGCGATGAACCTGTCACCTTTCATATAATAACTGGTAATAACTACATTTTTCAAGTTTTGGATATACACCACATCCAACTTTGTTTTGGTTTATAAAATTGGGGCAGATTTGGACTGCATCCAGACAGTCTTTGTCTTTGAGGTTTGAGAAAACACCTCCAAAGTAGTGGGGAAGATTGACAGGCATTTATTTACAGATGATCTATTTAAGCCTCTGAAAAAGGCAGGAACCACAGTAAAAACAGAGCAGTGCGCATGTGCTGAGGAATGCATCTCGACTTGTAAACTTGTAAATGGAGTGGATGAAGACAATTGGGAACACAGCATGAATAATTGTTTAACTTTGCACTGACTTCATGACGGACTGGAACCCAGCAAGCATGAGCTCAAGCACAGCTGATCAACTGGTTCACAAATATTTTGACTGTAGGGCCAAATGTAATGAGTTTACCTTCTTCTGGAGTGGTTGCTTTCTTGCTGGGGGAGGGGGCAATTAGTTAGATGTGTGTATCAACGGAAATAACTTCATTCTATTTTAATGTCCATCAAAAACGAGAATGAAAGCGTCACATTTGAGAAGCTGGGATCAGTCACTATTTTGGTATTAGCTTTCGCTTTGAAAATTAAATGAATAACCGGTTACCAAAACAGTTGCCATCTAGTTTCTATGCGCTCATAATTAATTAATCGGCTAATTGTTTGGTTTTCTGCGCTTCTGAGTCGACCTTTGTTTTGTTTAGTAGATCACTGTGTTTACCTTTTCGTCTTCCTCTCCTTCCTCTTCGTCTTCTTCCCCATCTCCTGGGGTCTCCTTGTCAGATTCCACATTTCTGCCGTCCTCCACCTCGTCCACATTTTCAAAGTGCAAGCTGAGCCTGTCTTCGCCATCACCATAAACTTTAATGTCCAGAGCAGCCGTCATTTCTTCCCCCTCAGACAAGGTTTGGGAGCCCGACGACGAATGGCTCTCGCCGCTTTCGGACACCACAAACTCTTTCTTCTCCATTGCGTCGCCTTCTGGTGCTACTTCAAAACAAAACGTAGCAATGAATTAACCTGCCAGCACACCTGTCCGGTTCATTATGGTCAGGAGCCGCGAGCCCATTAGAGGACACAGCTGTCTTTTTTCCTCTCTCTCTTCTGCTTCTCCTTCTTCTTCTTCTTCTTCTTCTTCTTCTTCGAGTAAAACCAAAGTCACGACGTTGTCGAAAGTTGGTGATATCGACTAAAACATTATTGGACCCTGTTTAACATCAGCGTTACCGCCAAGCAGAGGTGTCCGCTTCGGTTAGAAGGAGCCTCTGTGGATTTTGTTGCTCATGACTTTCAAATCAGCGTCTGCCCATGCTGTCTTTGCCTTCCTATCACACCAGTACAGCTTGCTGCCCAAAAACTAACCCCGCCCACAACGTGCGAGGGCACACCAATCAGATCGCAGCGGCCGCCAAACTCTCTACAGATAGCTTTAACCAGCTAGATGCAGTGGCGGTTCCAGAACAAATTTGCCAGGGGGGCCAGGGTGGGGCCAGTGTTTTTTAATGGGAGCCCAGGACAAAAAAAAGAGGGCAATAATTAATTGTTTAATATATTAAGTTAATTTATTTGGATCACAAACAAAATGAACATGTAACAATTAAACATACAAATACATTTCAAACAAAAGATTTCACATACTGTACATATGCACAATAAACCTTTAAACAAATTTTACTTTTTGTGCAAGATATTTTTCTTCTTATGTAGTTATGTATTTATTTTGTTATATAGTTATTTTTTACAGCATGAAACTTAAATGTACACTCATATTTTGTGTTCATTATTGTCTCATCTTTTAGCATTGGCAGTGCAGTAGTATGTAACATTATAATAAGAGTATTGTGCATTAGACTTCTTGCAAAATGGTCCACAGCTGCATTAATGTTCAAACCCTTGGCCTTTCTGGATTCAGTGCTTAGCACCCCTATTGCTAAGATGCTCATCAGTAATGGTGGACCGGAGGCAGGTTTTTACTCATTTTATTGTGGAGAAACTCCACTCACAAGTGACAGAACTCATTGGGAGCGCAACAGCTATTTTGCACAGTCTAAAGAGCTCATAAAATACCTCTTTTTACGTACAAGTGAAACAGATCAATTCCACTATAATGGATAGCTTTTGAATCACACCGCTCTTTATTTTTCTTTCCAAAATGTCTGAATTAACTTATTATTTTATCTATTTTTTCATTATTATCAATTAAATTAAGGTCAAAAGTCAACACACTTCACATGCACTTCACAGTGTATGAATTGTAATCACACGACACTCACAGACACACAGGTTTGTTCAACATCACAAAGCTGATAGTACTGTACATGGTGCACATGATAGATGATCGAGTGGTTGTCCCTCTTTCTGTTCCTCAGTCTCTCCCTCACAGCCTGTGTCTTCCTCCTCACTCTCAGGATTGACAGTCTCTGTTTCTGATCCCTCGCTCTCTGCATTCTCTCCAGCTAACGCCACTGTCTCTGTTCCATCCTGCTCCCAAGCTCCCCCACGATCTTCATCCTCTCTCTCTCTCTACACTGTTCTTTGCTAACGGGGGAAAAAGGAACATAATGTCTTTTTCTCTTTTCATGGCAACTGATGTTGTTCCAAGTGCTGTAAGAAAGCAATAAATAATGAAAACTGTGAACCTGTCTCAATATGGCTGAAGCTAAAAGTGCAAAACGTTCAGACCAAACCAGAGGCCAGGGCCAGTTCTATGGGGATGCTGGACCTTGTTGGCCCAGATCTAAAACCACCTGTGTTTAGATGTTAAAACTCACTTTACATAATGAGTGTATTTTCATTGTCACCGTTGTTATACCACTTTATTCCTGCCTTTTATTTATTTTTTCAAATTTCCAGTTAATTTTCTTCCCTCAAACTTCCTTTCTCTCTCTTCCTCCTTCATCATTAAACTCTACGGTACACTCAGGCATTACAGTACCTCTTACTAACTCAAGTTAAGCACGGTCATTACCTGTCTGCCTTTTCTTATTTTACTTACTTTACTTTTTTTTTTACTATTATCTCATTAGGTGAGGCGCCTTCCAGAAGTATGACAGCGGCAGTAACGGTGCTGTCATACTCCCAACATATGCTGCTGAAAGTAGTAGAAGAAGAACTTTTAGGAAAATAACTTACCTTAATATTGCAGTCAATGCATCCAGTCAGTTTCATGTTTACAGACTAATGCCATCAATTACACATTTACTTTATGGAGCTATGTAGTGTGTACAACAGAAGACTCTGTCCTTTATGGAGAAAACAGCAAGCGTGTTAAGGGGATGGATGGACTGCTATCCCAGAGTGGGCAGACAATAATGTGGAATGTAAAAAATGTGTGAATGCGGTAGATGTGTACAGCAAAAAAAGCATTGTCATGCTTTATGTAAAACGTTGTGATGTAACAGCAAAAGGCAGACATCATAGGATCCCTGCCAAATGCCCCCAAATAAATAAATAAATAAAAGAAATATTAAAACACATTCAGACTATCCCTTATGTTATTTATTTGAAAAAAATGTATAATTTAGGAAGTTGGGCTATATAATAATATTTTCTTTCTTCAAATAATGGTAAGCATCCTGGTCAAATGATAGTCAATAAATATCTATCACTAGCTATCACAATGTCTCAGACTTTATAAACTATCAGTTTATAAAAGAGCACAACAGAAGAACAGAAGATTAAGGGGCTTTTTTCAAGAAAAACATTGAAGTGCATGTGTACTTGAGTAAATGTATATTCTGCATACACATTTTTTTCCCTCATAAATAGCTCCATTGCCTCCTGCTCTTTCTGGGGGGGGGGGGGG
>VUQG01002274.1:52803-65272 GCA_015106755.1 Etia nguti
TATTTTTGTTTTTTCCTTGGGTTTTTTTTTTTTTTTTACCTTTCATTCAGTCTAATACAACAACTCAGTCCACAGAGTATTTCACTTCATCGATGAAATAACAACTTATAAATATGCTTTACACCACCACAATCGCTAATGAAGACAGCAGCAGTATGTCGGGCTCTGTTTACTGTACTGCACGCCACATCCCACATGTAAACTTCACACTTGATCCTCCCTTGTTAAATTATACTTATATCAGAGGACTTGCATGCTAAATGTTGTGAACTTCCATCATACAGTCATGTTTAAAAAAAGAAAGTACACCTTCTGTCAGTTGTGAGGTTTTATTGTGTCCTATCAGCACGTAATAATAATAATAAAAAAATAATCATAAACCTGATTCTTAGCTTAATATCAGAGTTTTATGGGTCACAAAATCAGCTCTCTTTTTACCATCAGGGTAACTTATGCTGAACCTATAATTTGGCCGGGAGCATGTTAGATTCAGAGTTTAGGTTTAAAATCATCCCCGTGTGCCACATTATCTCTGATTCTTTTATTTGCAGCTTATGTTTTAAGTGCAATGCAATTCTCTCTACATGTGCAACTTGTTAAGCTGTATTTTACCAACATCGCACATGAAGTCCAGCTCTACAGTTACAGCAGTGCAAACGTTGCAGTCTCACTGGAGTTTGCATATTTAGATGAAATGCGCATGCATGCCTCAGTAACATATATTAGATCATTGCTAAGGTCTGTCGTAATCTTTAAAATTAATTTCACTTAGATCTGTCGACCAATTACAGTGATGTCCCACGGTCTGATGTGGGACAGTAACCTTTAATATTTAAATGGATCCACTTGAAAGTTTCAGAAGTCTAATGTGCAGCCATCGTGTTATAAATAAACAGCAGCGTAGAGATTGCACTCAGCAAAAAAAAAAAATTAACTCAATTTAAAATTTTTATTTAACACTCTAAATGCACTAAATCCCACAATTCAGCATAATTAACATCTTGCCTTATTTGCACCAATATTGCATTGTCCTGTTATAGTTTTTTTGTTCTTCATAGCTTTTTACCAACATGTTATCTTCATCATCTGAGATGTCTTTGATTGGAGTAGGCGCCACTCATAGTGATCTTTTTGTGCGGTCAAGAGTTATATGAAATGTGAAACATCCGTTTTTACGAGAGCTGTGCAGACCCTGAAGCAGAAAGCCTGGGTTATCAGAGAAAGTTAATGATTTGTATTTTCATATCCATAATCTCTGACGGGAGTTTTGAGTTTTATCAAACCAGCTAAAGCAAAGAAAAAAGAGACTGTGTCGAAATTCCCTCATAGCATAACCCTCAGGTCTTAAGCTGAGGTCAATGCAACCTGAGGCAAGCAAAAAAAAAATTACATAAAATGGAGACACAATGTGTGAAAACATAAGTACTGCTTACTGCTTCCATAGAAATGAGTCAGGTGGTGCTAATCAAATCCACTTGACTTTTTTTCTGTTCTCAAACTGCTCTCCCCTAGGAGCTCAGTCTGGGAGGAGTGCTTAATTCACCTCCTCTTTCCTCATGTATTGTGTATTTTCATTGTTTTTTCGTACCTCTCTGACTTGTCTTCCCAATGTTATGTTTGTGTATTCTATGTATGGTCAGAAGGGGTGCTCATGATGGCGCCGGATCGTTTGGAGGCCTTTAAAACAATTTCCCTCGGGATAAATAAAGTATTATCAATCAATCAATCAATCATCACCAAGTGTGAGCACGCCTATAACAGCAGATGGTGGTTTGCTCAGTATTCTCGAGGCAAATGCAAGGCCATCTGTCAGACAGCTAAGTCTTCGCCCAAATTGTGTCATGCAGCAACAGGGCAATGATCCCAAGGACAGCAGAAAATTTAGAGTGACTGAAAAAGAAAAGCTGAATGTGCTAAAACAACAATGTAAGAAAAGTGGACCAGAATCCCTTCACAATGTATTGAGAGACTGATAAAGTCTCAAGCTATTAATTCAGTAATGACTTGCACTTAGGGAAGGGAGGGAGTTTGTAATTAGTTGTCTTTGTCTGTCTGTCTGTTAGATATTATCTTCAAATTTTGTGTGATGGTAGATACCAATAATAGATTTAATTTTGTTGCAAAACAGGTCCTGAAAAAAAGAAAATTGTATCATTAAAAACATCTCCAACTTTTGTAAAAAATTCTCATGAATCAATTGAATATTTTGTGATCTGTATTCACATACCATATTCATATGCAGAGCAATGCAAGCCAAACAACATTTCCTTCAAATACCAGCATTGTGGACTTCACCCAGGTAAAGAAAACACAACTGAGTCATCCTGAGGTGACCCATGTTCTTTGAAATCAGATTTGAGACAGGAAAACGTTTTTTGTTTTTTTTTCTTTTCTTTATGATTACTGTGCACTGCCTCTTTTACAGATGGAGTCCGTGATTTGGACTGTTTCATCAAAAATACATTGCTCAAATGTGTGTGGAAACCTGGAAAGCACGCATCCAAAAATACACATACACTTGTAATACAACAGTAAGTAGTGTTTTGTTTTTCCCTTTTTACCTTACAACCACACCAATAAAAATCGCGTTTTAAAAATACATATGAAAATGTCCTTAATTGTAATTAACATCTTTTGTTTCTTCTTCTAGAAAAAAAAATTATTGCAAAGTTTATAAAAACATCTCTGCAGAGATCAAGTTCTATAAAAAACACAATATGACCATTCAAGTTTTTGAAAACAGTCACACAGCAAATTGCACCCAAGCAGTTTTTCAAGGTTCACCGGAGAGCCTGCGTAAGTTAAAAAAAAACAACTTTTAAGGAGCGGCCCTTTGTTTGTTTTTCTCTCTGTTTTGAAGAACAAATTTAACAATTGAGGAACTTTTTGGGATAATTTTCCTGACTGTTTCAGAGCGATGTGGCCCTCCAAATTATGTGACATTTACACGGCTCTCTGGGAAACTGGACATGAGTGTGACCTGGCCTCAGTACGATGTCAAGCATATCACGCCTTACTCTGTCAGATACAAAGCACTGGGAAGCCTTCAATGGAATGAGGTCAGTTATTTACTAGGTAATGGATTTATATCAAAATTTGCATTATCGCAGAGCACTACTGTTAAAGACCAGAGGTTTATCCACAATGCGCATGCACAAAACATGAGAAAAAAGAAAGAAAGCTGCTGGCCTCTAGCTTGCCCAGCTTAAGTCATTGTTAACGAAAGACAGATACATGCTTAAAAAAAAAATCTGAGACATCAGAGACAGCTATAAATCCCAATGAGCAAAAATAACCGCATCTTTAGCGACTATAGTCAACTGTGGCCTTGTATGTGTTGAGTATATAGGTTTTGCCCATTAAAAAACTTGTCAAATCTTCTCTCCCAATGCCAATGCGAAAAGGGTTATTGTGTGACCAACACATCCACACTGGCTGACTGCAGGCTATTGTGTCTGTGTATGGTTCTTCCACATGCTACTAAGGCATATTGTTAAATTGCCAGGTTATCTTGTTTCTACACACTCAGCCGTGTTTGGGGATGTAAACCACTTTGACCTCAGGACTTAGATATCAGTAGCTTCTTCTATCATGCCATGCATGGGCCTGTTCTTGGTCCTCTTCTTTCGAGGGCTTCTGCTGCCTGAGGTATTCACTCAGCACATAAACATCTTTCAGATGTACTGGTGGATCTTTGTTATTTCATCTTGGATATTGGTTCTGAGACTCAATAGTCCTTCTCCTTTTTCCTGTACTTAATATATAGTCTCAGGGTGCTGGATTTGGGGTTAAACCCTTGATGCAAGGTAAGTCCCTTCTTTTTTGATGTCAGTGGCTTCTACCTCCTTCTTTGGCGAGCATATTATCCCAGCAGGGTATCTGATGACTGGCAGGCATAAGTGTTGATTGCCCAGATCTTGTTGTTCCCATGAAGCTGACTCCTTAGGACTTATTCTCTGCAGGTGTGTGGCAATATGCAGCTTTCCTTGCAGCTTTACAAGTTGCTTGTGGGATTCAAGGTTCTTATAGCCTATCCTCAATGTCTTTGTTGCCTTTCGACTACACTTTTCTAGTTCAAATGACATTCCTATGTCATTACTGTAGGTGTGGATAGTAGTGTGGATCAGTGAATTGATATCTTGTTCACTCCTGGGATACAGCTTGGTGTCATCCATGTACAGGAAGTGGCTAAAGTTTGCTTCATTCCATAGTTGGTATCTGTAGCTAACTACTCTATCTTGTTAATGATCTGATTGAGCATTTCAAGCATATGCAGAACAGCAGTGGAGACGGAGCATCTCCTTGGTAAATCACACACTTTGTTCACTGAATCCTCTTAGGGTTTCTTTTAGGCTCTTAGGGTCCTGTTGGTCTTTAAGGCATTAAGTCGTAATCTTTCTTGTAGTCAATCCAGGCAGAGCACAAGTTGGTCACTCTGGTCTTCCAGTCTCAAGTGACTGGTCTGTCCACCAGGGACTGCTGTTTTGTTCTGATGTTGCTGCCAATTCCTTTCTAGACCCCGCCCATGTGTTGAGCCATGTTCCTGCTCATCTTTGCCGTTACAATGCTTGAAAGGAGCTTCCATGTGGTGCTGTGGCAGGTTATTAGCCAGTAGTTAAAAGGAACTAGTCCTTTAGGATCCTTGGAGATCAGGACCCTGGAGTGTATCTTCTTTAGCCAGTAGGTATAAATCTTGTCTTACCTTCCCATAGCATTTGTGAAAGAAAGGGTCACTCTCAGGACCTAAGTGAATTCCAGGATGGTACAATATTAGGAATGGCACCTAAATATTCCACAGTCAAATTTTTGTGGTAATATAACAAAGTGGAAGCAATTGGGAACAACAGCAACTCAACCATGAAGTGGAAGGCTATGTAAAATCACAGTAGGGTCAGCAGAAGTTGAGGTGTATAGTGTACAGAGGTTTCCAGGTGCACAGTGACTACAAACCTCCAAACTTCATGTGGACTTCAGATTAGCTCAAGAGCAGTGCATAGAGAGCTCAGCCATGGAGACCCATGGATGAGCAGGTGCATCCAAGCCTTACAACACCAAGCACAATGCAAAACGTTGGATCCAGTGGTGTAAAACAGGTCTCCACTAGACTCTAAAGCAGTGGAGATGTGTTCTCTGGAGTGACAAATCACCCTTCTCTGTCTGGCAATCTGATGGACAAGTTTGCGTGAGCTTGGTGGTTGCCAGAAGAAATGTACTTGTCTAATTGCATTGTGCCATAGGTAAAGTGGTGGAGTGGGGATCATGGTGTGAGGATGGGGTTTTGTGTGTGTGTGTGTGTGTGTGTGTGTGTATACATAAAGTAACCAGCAGAAACATCTTGCATATTTATGGGCTAGACTTGCATATGTAGCTCTTCAGTACTCTTGAGGGGCTGTGGATGGCCCGGGTCTCTTGGGCCTTTTTTTGTATGCCTCTGGCTGCTGGTGGCCACTTTTTCTTGCATGCATTGGGGTGTACGTAATGTGGCTTTTCACCATCATTATCAAGTAAATTTCATGACAAAGACACATACACAGACACTAACACACACAGTGACACACACCCACACACACACAACAAGACTGTTGATTTGTATATCTATGTTTTTGCATGTTTTTCTCTTGCAGGTGTTTTTTGTGTTTTTTATGTTTTTTCTTACAGGTGCAGCAGTTGATGACCCATTGTGTTTAATTAATTAATTAGTTGTTATTAATAATAATAATAATAATAATAATAATAATAACAAGTGAATAAATAAATAGATCAAATTAAAGATATTAAAGAGATTTATAGAGTTCATCTTGAAAAAGCAAATATGTTTGGCATAACAGTGCATTCAGATCTGAATTCTAATGGCAAAAGCTGCCAGGAAAGACAGGCTAAAAAAAAAAGAAAGTAAAAAAGGTAAAAACGGACTTTTCACCATTGACAGTTTTCCATCAGTATACTGTATTAGAGTGAAAGAGGAACTCAAAAGCAGTTTTTAAATGTAAACAACATCTGAAATAGCTGAATCTTAGATTTGCCTTTAAACTGCAGCATGATCTGAGCTGGACTTAGATGGATGACTTAAAAAGACTGCTGCTTTCCTTTCCTATTCTGTATATCCATAATAAAGGATTAACCCCCCCCCCAATTAAACAAGGATAGACAGGGACTCTAATAGACAGATACATTTAGCTGAGAGAGGGAGACAAAAAGTAGTCTACTAATCAAAGAAAGATCTACGTAAAGATCTACATGAAATGAGTCAGAGCTTACCAACTGACGTTAACTGCCCACACCTTAGTCATGTAGCAGTTAAAGTTGCCATGATGATGAGATTATGTCTAACTGAAAGTCAAATTTCTCTGAAATATGGTCTCAGAAGCTTGGAAAGAAAGTAGACCACCATGAGCTGGGATATTTTTGCTTTGCAACATTCCCTCCAATTGTATTTCTCTTCCAGTCTAATTTAAAATCACAGCATCTTTTATTGATTTTCAATTTCTGCTAAAGAAAACGATCCATTTTAAATCCAGCCTGAATCCTTACTCACACTCTTGACATGGTGAACATTAGGTATATTAAGGAATTAATTCAGGTAATTAATATACCAATTACCCGAATTACTTGTAATTGCAGGCGTACTTGTTTTTCCAAATGTTAGTTTTTAACCTTTTTCTGAAGGCATCCTGATCTGCTCTCTGTGACTTTGTCCACTTGCATTTTTGTTCTGAACCAGTTTCTTCTGCTATATTCTCCAAAAAACAAAACAAAACAGATGTTTGTTTCAGATACTTCCCTAACACAACCACTGATTTCTGTGCTGCTTGCAGCCACCTGTAAAGTCCCAGGATAGAACTGCATGCAGAGTGGAGAATCTAAACTCCTCGGTGGCCTACATTTTACAGATACACTGTGTCACCAATACTAAGTGTACACAGTGCCCATGGAGTGAACCTTACACTGTGCCATCGGGTTAGTCTTTGCTTCTTACTTTGTTTTCTACTTCAGAGTAGATAAAGGATTACTTGCTTATGTTTGAAGTAAAAAACACAGTTTCCTCTTTCAGAGCTGACGTCACAGCCTGTCATCGTCAACTTTGAAGAAACTGACATTGTCGATAAAAAGGGTTGTCGCCTTGTTTCAATAACCTGGAAGGTAATTTTTCTTCAAAAAAATATTCTCAGAAGATGCTATTATACAAAAAGCAGAATGTGGAAAACACTCAGCAGCCACTTCATTAGGTACACCTGTTTTAATGTTTGTTAGCAAAAAATGTCTAATCAGACAATCACATGGCAGCAACTCAGTGCATTTAGGCACGGGGATATGGGCAAGATGACATGCTGAAGTTCATACTGAGCATCAGGAAAGGAAAGAAGGGTGATTCGACCATGGCATGGTTGTGGCAGATGGGTGGGTCAGAGTATTTCAGAAACTGCTCATATACTGGGATTTTAACACATACCCAACTCTAGAATGGTCAGAAAATAATATATTCAGTGAGCAGCAGTGCCTTGTTGATGTCAGAGGAGAATGGCCAGAATTCTTTGAGTAGATCGGAAAGCAACTGTTACACAAATAATCAGTCGTTACAACCAAGGTATGCAGAAGAGCTCTTCTGTGAGGCTTGAAGCAGTTGTGCTATCAGCAGAAAAGCACACCGGGTGATATTTCTGTCAGCTGAAAACAGGAAACTGAGGCTACAGTTCACACAGGTTCAACAGAAGACTGGACAAATGTTGCCTGGTCTGATGAATCTCAATTTCTGCTGTGATGTCACAATTTGCTGTAAACAACATGAAGGCATGGGACCATCCTGTCTTGTATTGATGTTTCAGGCTGCCGATGATGTAATAGGTTGGGGAATATTTTCTTGGCAGGCTTTCGGCCCCTAATGGTTTCTTGAACATGAAAGTTGCCTATAATCAAATGGCCCCCATAGTCACCAGATCTCAATCCAACAGAGCACCTTTGGGATGCACAGCCAACAAATCTGCAGTAACTATGTCATGATGTCATGTCGACGTGGACCAGAATCTCTGAGGTGTGGTTCCAGCACCTTGTTTAATCTGTGCCATGAAACATTACGGTAGCTTTGAAGCCAAAGGAGGGACCAACCTAATACTAGTAGCTGGTGAATGTAAATGCACTGTGTAGACATAGCCGCTTGTTTTGATAATAAACTGTTTTTGATTGTTAGGTTTCTGCCAGAGACCTGCATGATGGCTACATTGTGACCATTGGGAAAGAGTCAGGAGAGGCCCCAAATGAGCAGATCAACACCACTCAGCCCAGCATCACACTGATTCTCTCCTACTCAGCTTATCGTGTGAGCATCAGCTCTTTCAACAACGCCAGCATCTCTCCAGCTGTGAGCCAGATAATACCCCTGCGTGAAGACATGGACAGTCAGTACTCATTTTCATCCTTACAGCTCTCTTAAAGCTGTCGTTTTCACCACAGATCTCAACAAAAGTATACATCCACAGGTATGGGAGATGATAAGCTGAACGTGACAGTCCACAATAACATATCCTTCACAATCTACTGGAAAGATTCCCTCCTCAAAAAATATGTGTGCTATTCCGTGGAGTGGAGTGAAGAGAAGAATAAAACAGCGTACAAGTCCTTTTACCTTAAAGGCGAAAACAACTATACTTTCTCTCTTTTACTAGGTATGTAACTATTCTGACTTTTTGTCAACACTGTTTAAATGCCATTTGTTTTGACTTGCTTAAATGATTTTCTCCACAGTACAGGATTGATATTGGACAGTAGAGTTTACTGCGTGTTGTCAGATTTAGCTGGGAAAAACACTCTGGATACGGCTAGGGAAAGATTTTAGTTTCGGTTAAAGTTAATTGTAAGTATGCAACTATGGCCCGTATGTTTCAAGCACATGTTTATTTATAAAAGGGGGACACTATTTCCATAACATTGTCCACTGATTTGTGGACTTGTGTTTAAAGCTTCTGCGTTAGAAAATGTACTGTCACAATCTGTATTTGTTCACTTATTCTAGAGCTAGAAAAACTGATTAGGTACATGCATAGATACCTGGTATGGCTATAGATGTCTGCTTCTCCTGTTAGGGGGTTGCCACAACAGATCATCTGTCTCCATCTCACCCTATCCCTGACATTGTCTTCCCCCAAACATGCCTTACCCCTTTCTTTCACTTTCGTCTTTGACCAGCAGTAGGATTTTTGCTGGTGGTTGTTCTTAACCCAGGCCTTGACTGAGCTGGTACAGAAACCTCATACTTGATCTGGATTTGATCTGATCAGACGTCTTTCTTGGTGCAACCCTTTCCATCATCCAGGCTTGGGACTGACACTAGGTGTACACTGCCATGTGGCCCCTAGACACTGGGTTACTGTTAATTAGAGCTATGTATAAATAAAATAATACTAGAGCTTGAAAAGTGAACACTGAAAAAAGCCTACTTCATGCACAGTTTGTGTAGTGCTAAATTAGCTTCAAAACCAAACCTGTCACAAGTCCATCGCAGAGGTCTGTGCAACTGACTAACGTTCCTTAAGTGGCTTACTGGAAGTTACTGTTAGCTTTAAAGTCACTGCTGATTTTTTTCCTGTGTTCAGCCCAATCAACAAAATGGAGCTAAACTGAAAGTACCAGAACCTGCAGTTCCTGTACTGACCACTTGAGGCTGGCTCCAAGAGCAAGTCAGCAGTCATTCTGTTTTGTGTGTCTGACAGAAAAAAATAAATATCAGCTGATATACTGGAATACTGGATTTTTAAATCACCACATGCCAGTACAGATAACAATCTGTATCTATACTTTGGACCCATACAATACATACATGGTGGAAGCTTGAAAAGGAGTCCAAACCGAGTGTGACGTCAAGGAGGCTACATTCATCGTTTATATACAGTTTATGGTTTAGATTTTATAAGCACATTATGTCTTGGCAACTATAGTAACCATTTGCTTGTGAACACTAGTCTTACTTTGCAAATACAATAAATATATTTCGTTTTCTTCCAACGATCAATCATAATTCATTTGATATCTCAAATATCCAGAACCTTTGAAGCCTTACAAGAGATACACCCTGAGTCTGCAACTGCGACCGAACAAGGACACCTGTAACATGAAGCATGTTAACGATAGCGAAAGAACGTTTGCAAGCACAAAGTTTTATTTCATGGAAGGCAGTAAGGCACAGGCACTCTAACTTCTCCAAAACAAGCAGACACACTTACATTACAAGCCACCAACAAAACACTCTGACCTCTCGAAATTGTTTTCCCGTGTCATTCTTAAAGCTCCTGTGAGTGGTCCTGCGAACATCAGGAGTTACAATTTGACACAGAATTCAGTGGTGCTGCAGTGGTCATCCATCCCAGAAGAAGACACCAGAGGTTTCCTACTGGGTTACACAATCCACTACACTGAGTACCACCCGTGGGGAACAGAATCGGAGAACAGTAAGACACTTCCACTTACTCATAAGCTTATTCACAAACTACAAAATTTTGTTGAACATAATAATAGTACTGGCATCACATCCACTGGTTGCTCTACAGCACATGCATTATCCTCAGTGAATTTCCTGTTTGTCAGCTGCTTTGTTTACTCTTCTGAGTTTCTAGAAGTTAATGAACGCTACACTACTTGATGTAGCTATGAAGTCATAACCTAATTAACTCTCTGGATGGGACTAGTTTGTCAAGATGGCCGAGCAACCTAAAGATAATCTACTGTCAACTGGTGTTACATTATTTATTTTAAAAGTCTTAGTTAGGGCTGAAAATATGGGTGTGACAGGTGTTATAAAAAAAAAGTCATTCATTTACTTCTGCAGCTCACGGTCACCCACTCACGTATTAAAATACTCTAAAATTATTTGACAGGAAAGCCATTCTAGCAGCGCTGAGGCTATATTTCAGCAAGTGAATATGCTCATGATGACAATACTAACATTTTCATATGATAATACTAACATACTCATAAAGACAATGCTAACATGCTCATAATGACATTGCTAACATATTCATAACGATAATGCTAACATGCTCATAATGACATTGCTAACATATTCATAATGATAATGCTAACATGCTCATAATGATAAAAACTGACATTTTCGTTGCAGATATTACAGTGGATCCAAATTTTAACAAGTATGAACTGGAGGATCTTGCAAGCGGCACAACATACCAAGTCCAGATATCAGGTTTCACCTCTAAAGGAGCAGGAAAACGAAGTGCACCCAGCCTTTTTAAAACGACTCAAGAAGGTCAGTCAAGTAATAATTCAACCATCAACTGTACACAGAACTCAATTTCTAATTTTTTGTTTGTCCCTTTTTTTCTTTTTTGCACAGGAAGTTTTAGATTCACTGGTATTATTGCAGTTGCTGCAGTTGTGGCCACTGTGCTGATATTTGGACCACCAATAATAAAAAGGTACAACTTGTCAATCAATAGCTGGAACAAGTTTCCATCAAAGTGGCTAATTAGCTATCTCTACCACTATGCACAAGCTTTACCTTAACTATTCCTTTAATGCTTTTTAGAGCAAAAGTTGTCCTCTGGCCAAGCATACCTAATCCTGGAAAGAGCAATACAATGCAGAAAATAGACAGGCCCTGTGAACTGGTAAGTGTCAGCTGTGACAAAGCACACAAACAGTTTCAATGTTGTGGAAACCTCAAACCACCTGAGACTTATTATAGTCAACTGCTTATGTCCCACTGCATCAGATGAAATATGCTGTATAAAATTAAATACATCAGTGTATCATTTGGTCACTTAGGAACTCCTTGAGGCAATCAACACTCTGAAGGCTGAAGAATGGGAAACAAAAAGTCTCCAGATAATTGAGAAAGAAGCTGTTGCCCCTGCTACTATATTGCCATCAATGCTACCGCTTCTTTGTGGCCTGGACAATCGGGGAGATTCTCCAGGAATTACTTGTAACTGGATCCAAAGAGAGACAGATGATGCAACTGGCGATATATCTCCCAACAATACTACAGACACATTGCTGGAAACCCAGCAGACAGACCTACAAAGTCTTCCTTTTGCCTTTCCAAGTGGCTATACCACGATGGAAATGTTTCAGCAGGTAGTGCCACAGAGCATCACAGCCGTTACTCAAGATATGGAAAGTGACCCAGAGGACGGAGACTTGACTGTGTTCAACCCTAAGCCAGGACTGGACTACGTAAGACAATTTAGCACCAGTCCAGTCTCGGACAGCGAACACTTGTCCACGATTTTGTGATAAAGGTCAAACTGCGGAGCATAAACAGGAAAAATCACTACGTGAACAACTTAGTCTTGAAGGCCAAAGTAAGAACTACTGCCCCTGACTGTTTCTGCTGAGGCCTATGAAGAGCAACGATTCAGTTTACCAACAACATGGATTCATTTAGTTTAATAAAATCAGCAGAAATACCAAGACAGTGTTTACATCACATTTATGTAAAAAAAAAAAAAAAAACCTAAGCAAA
>VUQG01002276.1:0-16647 GCA_015106755.1 Etia nguti
TTTCTATTGATCGGGACTAGTTCAGCTACTTGTAGTGTAGGTACAAATTCAATGTTTACTACAAGGGTAAAGTAATAAAATTATGGTATTACTTAAATCATCTAAAATTTCTAAAAAAAATAGTTGAAAATGTTATTAATAATTTTAAATCAGTTGAACTTGACTGCGTGGATGGCCAGATGTCCACACCCAAAATATATTCACTGCACTGTCTTAGAAGTTTAACCACCTATTTTGACGAAAAATATAATAATAATTAACAATTATCAAAATAATTTGCAATCAAAGTTTTGAGATTCAGTGCATTTTTCATTTCATAATTTCATTCATTTTCCATCACAGAACACTTAAGAGAAAATAAATGCAAACTAGTGCATATTTAATAAATTTGTTGCTCGGTTTGTCAGTATTATTCATAATCTGATTTATATACAAATTTACTGATAAAATCATGGTCAAAATGTATTTTCTAAATATTTTCAAAACTTTCTAATTCATAGAAAAAAAAAAACCTTAATGACATCCAAAATCCCTTCTGTAAAAACTAATATAGTGTTATGAAGCTGACTTTCTCCAGTTATAAATTATTTTTATATAACAGACACATTCACAACTAGAGCCAATTTAAGATCACCAGCTGACCCAACCTAATGACAGAAATGTCGCATAACATTTCAGAAATCCTGTGGTGCGCAAAGGAATTTATTTACTGTAATCATGCAGGGAGGGTACAAAGTGATCTTTGTTTTTTATATCTCTCTGTGTTCATCTCCCAAGTTTTGCAGCTGTCTCAGTCACTTAGTTCTTTGTTGCAGCCATGACAGCTGTTAACTCCTCTCGACAAACCATTACCACATTATTTTATACTTGTCTTTCCTGAAAATGCTGCAACAGTAACAGTCCTTAACTTAATCTCCTTGTAGAGAAGAAATTTTCCCCTTTAGTTGCACCTCAAACCTGTGGAGAAGCCTTAAAATTAGAAGCTGCAAACAAACTTTATAGCAAGAACACAGCCAGCGAATGTTTCTGCCCATATTGAGCACAGAGATCAAGACAAGCTTGAAGAAAAACAAGCAACCAATCCACAGGGATTTCTCTCTCTGTATTTCTTTCTATCTCCTCAGTTCCATAACTCCTCTACTCATCTTGTGATCTCTTCCCTTCATTTCTTCATCCATCCCTCTATATTTCTTCCCTTTTTTCCTCCCAAAGGTGTGCACGTAAAACTTCTCTCATTGGCACCTTGGAGACGGTCTGGCATGCTAGAATAAACATTTCATAATGGAACTATTGATTTGCTGTGGGTATTTTTTTTATTGCAGGTAAAAGTATTCTCAAGGTGATGGGGTAATAATATGAAGGGCTTTTTTATTTGTTTATTTATTTATTTTATTCAATCAATGAAACCTGGAGAAGAGGTGAGAAAAAACAGATAAAAGCAGAATGAAAACAACAAAAACAAACATTGTCAGTGCATTTTAATTTTAAAATGACCAATACTTTCATATTAGAACCAGGTGAAGAATCTTTTAATCTAAATAAGCTTAGGATGACTAACTTTATATGAAAAAAAATCATATAAAGATGGAAAAAATAATCACTGTGAAAAATAAGTAATTTGGTATGAGTCTGATTCTTTAAAATCAATTGTAGTCTGGCAAATGTTTGTTGAAAAGGAAGAAATATTTTCAACATAGCAAAAGGGAAGCATATCAAGTCACAAATAAATAAATTATGTCTGTGCTGCCCTGTGCCGTTAGTGTATGTATGTTATTTCACAACCTGCATCTTTAATTTTTTTTTACATCAAAGGTACAGTGTGTAAAATCGCTACATGTCAGTAGATTGCAGTCAACTGAATTTTGCTTTCTTAGCCCTCCCTGCTCAAGTCTGCAGCTGTAGAACAAATAACTCGTGTAGGTGGGAGTTTGCTGTTTACCTCAGCTGTCAATATGCTGGGTGTCCATGTCTATTTACTCTGAAGGAGCCTGTAGAACTTTATGAAAGGAGGGTGGTATGAAATGATGACTCATTGAAGCTCTCTGATCACAGGAACACTGAGGTGAGTTGTTGAGGACATCCTTAACTTTTCTGTTAGCCACTGTTAGCTACTGTTAGCTAAATTAGTCAAAATTTCTTTGAAGTGGAGCTAGCATCGTGGTTATCAGACTGTTTAACTGAGGGAAAGAGTGATTTTTAGGACACTCGAGCCTACATTTAGGAGGCATAAAGTTAACTTGTCGTTGTTTTTAGCCAGCTTGTTCTCAGCTGACCAGAGATGAGAGGGTCACATGTCTAATCTGCTGCAATAAGTAATTGCGACAATATCAGAAATCCATATTATTACATATTACAATACAAGCATGTTTATGATGCTTATGTATTTCTATTGCTGATGCTTATGTTTAAGATGAGGCTTGAGGTGAAGAAGAAGAGGTGGAAATGAGGGAGGAGTGTTGGTGGAGGAGGAGAAAGACATAAAGGGAAAGAGATGATAAATATATACATGTACAAACATTAAATGGTCATATACAGTTTGAAAGAGCTATTTGTGATCTTTAAATGAAACGTGACTTACAAGGTGTGCTACTTACACCAACAGTCTCTAGTCACATACTTAAAAAACAATTAGGTCAAACAGCAATATCCATCTCAGCCACTGTATTTGAACATGACAGGGTAACCTGGTGGCTTCCACAAACCAGTGCCCCTCCTACATATTTTTAATAGATTAATTCAGAGTTTATACATCAGTTTGTTGGAAGATGTAATTAAGGTCATTGCATTTTTATTAGCACAGCATTTATACAAATCAAGTAAAAAATATCTTTACTTTATTTGTATCCATTGCATCATTTCTGGGGAGGAACAGCTCTTCCTGCTGACTGAAATAAATTGCACTCTAATGAACTCTTAATCCCATAGATTGTCCTTTATCGTTTGTTATTTTATTTTATTTGTAATTTTATTTGTTTGTTTGTGTTTTATCAGAGCATTGTGGTGTATGTATGTGGTACATTAGTTGTCAGAAAACTTTTGACCAATCGTAACTTTTAAATGGAACAAAGTCTTGGGTTGCTGCTGGCAACACCAGTGCACCCAAAATATTGCCCATTGCCCTGTAAGGCTAAGTATCCAAAGGCCAGCTCGAAATAATACGTAAGCAGAGCAGAAAATACCAAAAACTACATAATTCCAAAGACCTGGAAGTAATTATTCATCCCTGAAAGTCTTGCAACTCTGTACTTGACACCATCCCCACAAACTCTTCAAATCTATAACTTATAGTTTTACAAAAAACATTTAGTAAATATTATTAACAACTCTCTACAGAATGGCATTTTTCTTGTTTCTCTTAAATCTCACCTCAACAAAAAAAATTAACTGGTAATAGTTATAGATCTATTTCAAAACTCCCTCATCAAAATATTTGAAAAATTTTGTTTACAAACAAAAGAATAAATACCTTTCAACTTAGAGTCTTTATTATAAGTACCAGTTGGGATTCATATCTAATATATAGCATGGAAACAGATCTTACTAAAGTCATCAATGACCTGAAGATCAACAAGGACAAGGATTTCGGATTTGGTCCTGTAGTTGGTCCCTATTCTTATGCAGATGATACACGGTCGTACTTATCATTTTTTGTTGATGATCTAACCTGTTCATAACTTAATAAGCTGCATTGATGACACTAATTGCTATATGTCTGGAAAATCTTTAGAACTGAATAGGCACAAGACAGAAATCTTTGATATTGGTCCAAAATGTCAGAGGCAGAAAATGTGCTTATATTTATCGTCCCTTTCTCTGAAACACAGCGAGCAACTCTGGAACCTTGGCATCACTTAAGGCAGTGATCTCAGTTTTGATAATCACAACAAAGAAGTCACCAAAATCTTTTATCACTTATAAAAATATATGAAAAGTTAGTCAATTGTCATTCTCATAGTGCAATACAGATATAACTTTAAAATCCCTTTACTAGTTCACAAACCTTTCAATGGTTCTACAATACATTTACACAGAAATGATCTCTGTTTTGAAAAATTTTTACAAATTACATTTTGATCAGCCTTCCCAAACACAGACACCAGTTTGAGCTTAATACTGTGACAATACCTGCACTGAAAAACTACAAAATAATGTGAATATGTAACAATAAAATGTTTGTATGGTACAAACATATCTGACTTGCTCACTGTTTAGAACCCAATCAGAACTCTCAGGTCATCAGTTGCAGAGCCTTTAAATGTTCCTAGAAGGTGTGTTCAAATCCTGTGCTCCTGGTCTTTGGAACAAGCTGCCCGATGACCTGAGATTAATTACATCTGTACCAACATTCAAAAACAGACTCGAAATCTTTAGCTTGCTATTTTCACTGCCTTGAGGCACTGTAAAACCTGTACAGACTTTTATGTTTTTTCATTTTCTGTTTTAAGCAAGTTTATGAATAATGAAATGTGCTATACACATAAAATCACCACTACTATTACATAAGTTAATATCTGATGAGCCAGTGTCTGTTATTGGAGCGTAAACACACAAAACATTTAACTAATTTGCCCCAAGAAGATTTCGGACTGAGTTATCAGGCTGAGTAAACCTGCTTTTAACTGTTTTAGCATTCTATAAAACAGTTTAATAAAAGTTTAATTAAAAAAAACAACATGTGAAGAGGTCTTAACATAACATGACATAGTGTTCTCTTTATTATGAGCTTTAATGAACATGGCAGACACATCTTTGGGTTTCCCCTACCTTGCAATGGATAGCTTAAGTCTATGACGACAACCCCTTACAGCAGGACACATGAGACCCAGAAACCTCAAGTGGTTTGGGATGCCACATTAAAGCCTACTAAAGAAAATGAATTCCCTTCATCTTTCTCTCACTCCTTCAAATTTTCTCTACTATCTCACTTGAAAACATGTTTCGCACTGTTGCACCCCCTCACCATTTTTTCTCTCTCTGTCTTGAAAACCCCTCTTATTCTCTTTCTTATGCTTCCCAGCATTGTGCTTTGATTTTTCACCCTGCCCCACCTCTCTCTCCCTCTATTTCGTTGTGTAGTTTTACAGGCTCTCAGGGTGCTTTGTATCCCCCAGACACAATACCATCCATTCATATTACATCAAGAGACAGTGACACCAATTATTTGAAGGGTCCATTACGCTGCACAACCCCATGATCCAGAGGATGAAGGGAGAATAGAGACAGATGGACAGGGAGCTGGGAGAAATATGAAGGAGATTTGAGCTTAGTTTAGGGTGAAATTAGATGTAGAAGGTCTGTTGAAGTTTCGAGGGAGGTAAAAACTTCAGTGGACCAGCACTTGAAACTGGCAGATCATAATAATTAGTTGTCATAAAAAATAACTTTATTTGCCAGTCTGAACTCCAATCATGACTTTGATGTTTGCAGCAAAAACTCATCAATGGAAAAGCTAAAAGACAAACCCGAGATTGCTGCCTCTAAATCTTGTTTCTAGTCATTATTATTATTGTGCTCTTACATCCCGTTGCTACGGTAGGATTGCCTCAGGGTCAAGATTTTCCCTTGTTAACTCATAATTTTTTAGTTTAAGTTGTGAATTGACTAGGTTTTTTTTCTAATATTATTATCTGAGCATTAGAAAAGGACTGCATATGTTTAAGTATCATTGCCAAGCAAACCTTTACAAATACACTTCTTAACGGGCATGCGCAAAGCAAGCTGTCAGCTAACACCTGCAAAAGCAGTTATGATTCTGTGTGAAAACCAGCAGGGGACTGTCTAACCTTAGCACAAGAAAAGTTCCTCAACATTAACCATTTCACCTGATGGTTGAAGTTGACAAGTAAACTGTATGTGTTTTGCTTTAGAGTGTGTTATTATCAAAGGTTATAATTCTTTCTAAATTTACCTGTAGTCTAAAAATTTACTCCTAACTAGGAGCAGGGGCAAGTTCTCGACTAGACATTTTAATGTAGCTGCCTTTGCTGGTTGTTGACAGAATTATAGTTGGTTAAACATATTATTCCTATTGTATTAATGTACAATGGCAAGTCCTGGTTTAAAGATGAACACTACCCAGGCCAGTAACCCTGTCAGACAGCTGCACCATCCTCTCTTCTTCCTTTGTTTGTGACTTGAAGTTATAAACTAGCAAGGGAAGTAAGCATATGAGAGCTGTGCTAAACAGCACTATTCTGTTTTTTTAAAAGGTAAAAATGTTAATATTATATTTCAATTTTGTCAGAATAAACTGGAATGTAACCGAGGAACCAAAGTGTTGGGTAACAATATGCTGCATCGGGACATGAATGTTATGGAATAAAACATACTACAACATCTACAAAGGCAAACCAAGGCTACTGTGCTAGCACTGCTAGGATTAGCCAAAGTCTGCAAACTAAATTGACACTGTGTGTTTGGAAAGTTATACACGGTTCAAAGTGACACATATTTCAGCAACATGTGAAACATAAATTTACTGATTGTTTCATATAGCTCCTAAAACACTGACAGTGTTTAATTTTTATTATCTCATTTCAAAGACTTACATCCCTACTGCTAAGGAAGCTAGCCATCACACATGACAGAGGCTAAAGTATGGCTAATGTAACAGTTTTAATGACTCTTAATTTACTGTTGGCTTAATTCTGGATTAGTACTTTAATCTTGTTACTCATACTTTTGTGGAGAGGTTTAATTGCTTTATTGCTTCAATTCATGGGTCACATATCCAGCTGCAAACTGAACACTGGATTTTTATATTTACTATAGTCAGGGTAGGTAATGATATATTGTGCAATATAACCTTCCTAGATGTCCACTCCCCAAAGATGTTAAAAAAAAGGCGCACAAATCATAAAACAACGCACTAAAGGAGCACCCAAATTACTTTCCTGGTACATCTGTAATGGACTCATGTGGACTCAAAACCTGAGACTCAAGTTGTACACTTAATCATCACAGCCACAAATATTAGTAATGAGGGGAGAAAGAGTAGTGTTTGTAAATCTAAAATTGAACAAAAGCATATTTAAAGTAGATAAAAATATAGAGAGGTCATATGTGAATTTATGTCACCAGAACTGAAGATTATGGTTTCTGATTCCAACCCTATACTCATGATTAATAACCAAAAGAATTGTGACCATGCAAAACACTGTGTAGTCCGAGAGATTAAATAACCATTAATTCCACTTTTGGTTTCTAACTTTCAAACTGTAAGAAAAAAAAAATCGCTCTTCTTACATTGCATCATCTTAAAGAGCACACTCCCTCCTCTCTTCTATCCTTTCGCAGCATATTCATCACTCAAAATTTGTTCTCTCTCTCTGGACTTGCTGCTCCATTTCTCCCATTTCGTGTGGGCACTAAGTTTTCCTCGGAGGCCACTGTCATTGTTTTCCATTTGGGATGACTCTAAACTCTTCAGCCATCTCCACACAGCAGAGAGGGAGATGGGAAGAGAGGGAAAGGGATAGAGAACAGGAGCCAAGTCTGGGAACCAAGGATCCGTAGCCAATCTACCATGATGCTTCGGTCTGCAGTTCTGGGAGTGAAGTCAATCTCCTGCTTTATAATTTCGTTACACACATTCAAGCTCAGATGTACATGGACACACACAGCCGCAAGTCCTACTTTTTATTACACATGTGTTGAAAGTACTGCGACACACGTCCACCCCCTCAAACTCAGCTGAAAATGTCAGTTTTTCCTCTCTTTTCTCCTTTGGAAGTTAGAGGGCTTAATCTGCTACAAGTTTGGTGGAAGTTTTAAAAAACTGCAGAAGTGAGAAAGAGTGAAAACACTGTGGCAAGAAGGTGTGACATGGGGGATGTTATCTGTGGGCTGATTTAAAGTTGGTCTAAATGTAAGAAAATAAAATGAGAATTTTTAAACCCTCATTTGGGGCATAATCTGATCAAGATAAACACTGTCAAACAAAAACAATGTTTGGAGATTTTATCTTAGAAATGAACTGATTATCAAAACTATTAATGATTATTTTTCTACCATTTTTTTGGTGTAATAAATTTGGGCAAATACTGGCACATATATACACACCTCCAAATACACACAGATATATATGGAGGATCCATATAAACTTTCATCTCCACTTTTTTTTCACCCTTTCAAAAGCAGAGGAAATACCTATCTTTGATGTACAGTCTATGGCAAGAACAGAAGCAAGCACATACACACAGATATACACATAAATAATAGGCTACAAAAACACCCCATGCTGCAGGTGCCAATATTGTAGGTGGCAGGTAGCATGTGGTGTGCGTCTGTCAGACACTCATACAAATGACAGTGTGGGACTTTGTAGAGCAGTGCTGCTGATGCTTACAGCATCACCACACGGCATAATTATAGAGCAGACTGCCTCTAAGCTGTTGCATCTCTTCTCTCTTTTACATACAGGTAAAAAAAAATCAGCATTTGACAGTTTTTGTGTTACAGTCGTTTATTTTCAAAGCCAGAAGTTGCTTGAAATCCCAAAAAACTATGATATGAGGAGTTCTATTGCAGAATCTCCCACTGTTTTGGGTTAAGTTAGATTTAACCCAGCTATTGAAAACAGTCCACCAGACAACAGACAAAAGCAGATAAAAATGATGCCTCAAACACAGCTGGTATACCCCCTGCAAATACAGAACCTAGTAAACCTAATAACAGCCTATTTAATGGGTCATCCCTATGATGGGGTTCATAATGTATGGGGCAATCTTCTGCTCGTTCACACCCTGCAGCGCTTAAGCCCTTTTGACTGCTTCTACAACATCCATAAGGACAAACTCAGCCTGAGAGCCACAGGTCTAGATGAAGTCGGTAAGGATGGAAGTGCGGTGGGGAAGAGGAGAAAAATAATGAAAAGGAGGGAGAAAATTTTAGATAACATCTGTGGTTAAAGAAAATAAGTTTACGACTAGCAGTGGCAAGTATTTCCTTCTCCCTCAGTCGTTCAATAATGGATTTCTGAGGCACTAAAACGCCAGTTCTTGAGAGCCACCAATTTTGAGGAGCAATGCATAACACTGGAATACTGCTGCCGAACTGAATGTGGCTGGAATTAAAAAAGTATAGTTGCCTCAGGTTCAGACCGCCAGCTGTTCCATCCCTCTCACAAGTATTTGCTCAGTGATTGGTATTGATCATACACACTATCAGCCCCCTGCAAGGGTAAGTTTGACTCAACTGAGATAATTATTTAGTGTTAGAAGCAAGCAAAAAATCTTTATCTTTTTCCCTCAAACTGAAAATCTATCTTTCAACTTTACAAAGTCGACTAAAGCCAAACTCTGGTGCTTACTAAGGAATTACCAGTCTGAATTCACCTCTCTACTTGTCCATGGTGTGCCACTCCTCTCACCCTATGACAATTGGCACAAGCTTTGTTTGTTGATGTATGTTTTTAACCTCTCCTGTTCAGCAGCATTTGCAAGCATCAGCATATCTTTTAAGATGTATGTTATACACCCATTTTAGTATAAGTTCAGACCAAATCATGCTTTTTAAAATGGGTCAGGGGTTAAAAAAAATTCTATCAAGTCTGTTTAATAAAGGAATTTTCTATACCAATACATCCAGGGTAAAGTCACACTGCAGCAGTTACTGCACATTGCCTCATGGTCCTTTTGGAGTTCTTCATGTTTTAAAACACTCAAATCTCCATCCTAAAGCAAATCAGTTATTGATCATTAATTTAAACCTTGAGAATAAATTTTAAACCAGCAGTGGATTTTCATATTTCTGTCTCACCCAGCTTAACTTTTACTCCGACCATACTTTTTAAACTTTTCCATGCACTGATATAAGGCAGTCTGGTTGAAGATGATGCAAGGACACCTAAGTTTAGATCTTCTTTTAGTTTTCAATCCGTCCTTTGGGTAGTCACTTTGTGACAAATTAATTCTACATGAAGCAGTTCTTTATTTTAAATTTTATTTTAATAAGCATTATTTTTGCTCATCAGAAAGTCTAAATACATCTCACACTGACTGAGTTAATTTTATCATGTGGTCACAGGTTATATTATCCAACTAGACAGACAATAAAGAGGAGAGTATTACATTTTTTGAACAAACTCAAAACAACAAATAAAAAATGCTTGATATCGCAAGATAGTCATCTAAAAAATTATCTTAAATGCAGTGGTATTCTTTTGGGCAAGCAAGGCATGCAGTGCTTGCCTTGTCAATTCTAAAGATAGACATAAATTAAAACGTACCAAAGTAAAAAATTCTCTCTCCTTTCATCTCAGACAGCACTGTCATAAAGTGCCTTGCCTGTTTGTATCCGTCCTTTACATTACTGTGATCTTGTGGTTATTGTTGGTAAAAGCTTATTTCTGCTAATAAGAAACTGTAGCTCTCTCTGTTTTACGGGCATGTCCGTCTCCTGTTAATGTACCCTGTGTGTGTGTGTTACACTGGTTTAATGCATTGTGTTCTGGCATGGAAGCATGAGGCAGGATCCATACTGGATCTCTGGATTCTTTAGTATCAATCACTGCCATACAGAAATACAGCTGTGTGCGTTGCACGCCTGGTAAAAGAGCAGAATGAATGCCTTTAACCAAGAACACCAGAGATTTCTTTTGCTGTTAGCGATCAGGCTAACTTATCATGCCAGCATTACAGTTATATCACTGGTATATCACTTCGCGAACTCAGACCTCTGCAATACTCACATGGTCAAGCTTTTTTTCTGGTAGTTTGTGCATGTGCATACTGGATAAACCTATGATCTTTCAAAGTTAACCGATGGGAGACCAGCATGTGAGCCAAGCTGCTGGTGGCTCTATTCTCACTGCTCTGAGATCAGTTATTGCCTGTACTTTGTTAGCAAGTGGACAAGCTTCAGTGATTTGTCATTGTAACAGATTAGTTTCCTCTAGCTAACCATCATGGCCAACATGTGGGCTGTAGAAAAGATGGAGTGTGTTAATAACTCATTTAATACTTTATCTAGGAACACTGTGATGATGAATGAGAGTGGATTGCAGCTCTGACCATGTCTGGTGTAATAAAACAACCAAACTGACCAGGTGCAGCCTCAGCATCACTTTCAGATTAGCATCTATGAGAATGTCCGAATGTAATATTTTTGACCAATTGTTTTAGGAAACACTTCAAATTCATTTTTCATTTATATTTTTAATTTTCCCTTTAGATATTCACACTCACAAACTCTTAAGCCTTTTAATTCAGCTATTTTTTTATATTAACACATTTTAATATCCTTTTTTTAATGAAGGTGTAGGTCACTGCAAATATATGATTTATAGAATATGATGTTTGATTATAGAAGCATATAAAGTATTAAAAATGAGTTCAAACTTAAACATATGCAGTAATAATATTAATCCATTTAACACTGAAGGGAAACAGTTTTCATTGCACTTTTAATTATATTTACTTTGGATTTTTTTATGAAAAATCTGCCAATAACACTGTTTTAGGTGTACTGAGGTATATGTGTGTGCGTGTGGATGTATGCCAGTATGTATATTTATGTATTCATAAATCTGTTGTGCTGTACCCAAATTATGCCAGTCTCCGTGAAATAAAAACTATGAGGGAATGTGGTGATGAGGACTAAAAAGCAGACCAATAGTTTGATGTAAAATGAATACTGAGGAATGGGCAGATCACAAAAAAGGGGGAAAAGTGAAATCACAGTGAGACCCGTACAAAAACTACCCTTAGAAATAATAACACTTTACATGATTCTTTACTTTCTTTATGTTAAAACATTTTTAAAAAGGTTTTAATATTTCATAAAGTAAAAATGTATGCACATCATCACAGTGTAACAACATAACAAAGAACAGACTCACTTTCCAGCTAACACAAGCAGAATCTCACTATTTCCTGCTCAGCATTGCCTTGAAAGTGATCACACAGATATCTAAACCCACTCACTTTCACACATTCAGACAAATGCAAGCACCTTCCTTCATGTGCTTACTCAGATACTGGCCACTCCGTGATGTATGTGAGGTCAGTGGACTAAACATTTTCACTCTGTGGCCTGCAGCCTGCAGGGGTCTGCTTGGTCAGCACAGAACTGCTCACCCTTATCAACAGACAGGGAATACCTGCAGGACTGCCTCAGTTTGAAAGTCATGATAAGTGTGTGTATATGGTTAAGTGTGTGTGTTTGTGTGTGCCTTTACCTCCAGGACAAACTGAGAGAGGAGGCTGCTGAAGTGTGGGCTGGTGTGTGTCAGAGTATTATACAGAAAAAAAATCGCCTGCTGGTCTGGAGTTAGTTGTGTTATATGGCAAAAAATAAAATAAAATAAAATAAAGATTTTAAAAATCCGATGAAAGCAAATCATCTTGACTATCAAAAGGGAGCTGACAAGGGATTAAGGATAATTTTAACATTTTACTGGTTACATTATCAAAACGTCATATAACAAATCCAATCCCTGATGCTCTGCCTGTTGTTGTATTAACCACGTCAGATCTGGTATAACACTAAACGTTCTTAAAAGCTTTGATAAAACAGAGGCACATCACATGTATAGTAAGTGCTAAGGATATTGCGGGGATATATAATTCCTCAAATTTTTTTATTTATCATTGGATATATGTGGTTGATATTCTAAAAGGCCAAATAACAAGGAAATCCAATAACAACATCCTAATAAGTTGCTGTAAAATAATTAAACATCTATTTCCAAAACAATTATCAATCTGTGTTTCATTTCCCATTATTAAATTATGTCTTTATAGTAAGCCCAACAAATACATCAACTGGCTGATATTTTACCGGGCAATACTGACTTATCACAGACAGGTCTACATTAGTATTGGTTGTTTTCTTATATACTGTGATATGAAAACTTTGTATTTTTACAGAACATAATGCTGAGAAAGGCTGTGGTGGTTTTCAAATTGTGTTATCATAGTTTGTCCAGAAGAGAGGCCTCAACGCCATTTTAACAGCACTGCCTGCAGCACACATAGCAGAAAACCGTTTTTTCCTTTTCATGGCAACTCTGGATCAAAGTCTGCCCCACATATTGTTTCAAGACTCAGATGGGACTTGTCACCCAGGCAACCTAGAAGAGACACACATTAGGAAATTGATCTGTTTTAGCAAAATTGCCACCAACAATACTTCTCCATCAGTAAAACTTATTTCACTTTGATCTAGCAACAAACCAAAGTGATTTTCATGCCTCCTTCACTGGGCTGTGAGAAAGAGTCAGACCTGAAAACACAAAGTAACCTTAAATGGTCCAATGTCTCAAAAGGTCATTACCTCAAATGTGCAGCAGTCATGTTAGAAATAACCAGCAGCACTGAGAGCGCATAGAGTGGTATAAAAATACTTTTGTCTCGAGGTGTATATAATATACCTGGAGATAATATTCTTTTTTTGTAATAATCACTCATAAGGTTAACATTTTTTGCAGCATTTTATTGTATTTAGTTTCATTTTCTTTATTTGCAGCAACAGGGTTGCCTTTCACAACTATATTTTTTATAGTTCTTATAGATCTCTATCACATTTTCCTCTATGTTAATCTGCCTTCACAGTGCTGGTGGCTAAAGAAAGCAAAACAGCACCAACAAAATTACACCTTACAGTAGAGCTGCCACGATTAGTCGACTAGTCACGATTACGTCGACTATATCAAAATCGTCGACGACTAATTTAATAGTCGACACGTCGTTTGAAGCTTTGTAAGATCCTGAAACACGCAGGAATAAGTAGTAGGATTTAAGGGTGTAATAACAGACTGAAACAGAAGATGGCAGCAATGCATCTAAAAGGATGACAGCTGCCGTTAAATGCCAAAGAAGAAGAAGCAGTTTCCGTTATCATAGCTGTGTCCAAATTCAGGGGCTGCATCCTCCCGAGGCCGCATTTGTCGGCTGAATACGTTACAGCAACGTGACAAAGGCTGTCAAAATTCGAAGACTCCGACAAATGCGTCCTCCTTTTCCCCATATTTGAAGGATGGGTCGGGTGTATGCTTCGTGGCCCAACCAGCTCGATAGCTAGCCGGGGGTTCAAGGCTCATTAGAGCCAGCGAGAACAGCAGACTCCCAGCACATCGTTTTCAGACCTCCGCAGTCTTTCGCTACTCAGGTTAAACATGATATATAAGTCACTTAGATAACTTAAAAATGTTATTGTTTGGCCTTTTTCAGTGTTTTATCTGTTCCTGAGTAAATCGGTTTGGCTGAGATTAAAGTTATAGTTTTCACACAGCTGAATAAACGTCAAACAGAAAACTGATTAAACAGAAATGTGAGATGGTCGAGAATTTACTCCAGTGTCCTGTTTATAGGGAGCAAAGAGTAGACGGCTGAGTTTATTAAACTCCAGCAAGACAATCTGCTGACAAGATGATAGTTTAATAAACTATCATCTTGTCTTTATTTTTAGCTAGCACATACCTTAAACACTTCAAGCTGTAAGCTAATGATAGTTATATAAGAGCAGATTCATGCTGGTGCAATAAGCTGTATGTTGTACGTCCAATGGATGCATGATCTGATTAGTCGACTAATCGCAAAAATAATCGGTGACTAGTCGACTATCAAAATAATCGTTTGTGGCAGCCCTACTTACAGCAAAATGCAACTTGAATAAGGAGTCAGTCAGGTCCATTTTTAAAACCTTTTTCATTCATTAAAAATGTTATAATGATCGCATGTGAAAGACAAATTTGCACCTTGTGCAATGTTTTGATAGTGATCCTTCTTTTCTTATCCACTTAATTGTGTTTTTAATATTTCTGTAATAAGCTGGTGTTCTCTGAGTAAACAAAATGGATTTTATCATAGTGAACACTTTAAAGGATAAAGCTGGTTATATTCTCTTCTTCTTGTTGTGTTCATAATCCATAAAAACACAAAATTCTGTATTTCTTCTAATACTATCTGGATTTGTAGTCCTTTCCTGATTTAAAATAATAATAATCCAATAACAGCAGCAGAGTAGTCTCTTTACTAAACACTGTTCAAACATGACTTAATAGTGTATTTGTTGCCAATATGTCAACCAAAAATTGGACATGTTTGACGGCATGGTAGACACAATATACTGTAATGTAACTGTTTCGGGTGAATAAGGCACAGACGAAAAGGATCCCTCTCGTAGAATCAAACTGCTCTTGGTATTTTTTAAGATTTTTGTGCAAGAAACAAACTATAGATTATCTGTGAGTCTTAAAAAGAGTTACTAAAGAGTTGCTGAACCACAAGAGATTTCACCTCACTGTCGATCATATCCCTGTGGAGAAAAGCTTGTCAGACTGGAACAGGAGATATATGTAAATATTTAAACATCCACATGACACCACAGCTGACACCTTCAAAAGCCAAGAAAAAGCGATTTTAAGATTTCCATCAAAAGCACAGCTTAAAAATAACACTGAAAAGGAGCATGTGGGAGTTGTACTCCGCAACTTTGTTCTGCCTATTAACTGTGCCCTTCTGTGCTTGTTTTCTACACCACAGAAGATTTCTCTGTCCTCCCACTGAAGATTTTATTTACTGGGTTGACAATGTAATTCATATGACAAAACCACAGTGATTTTTTTTTCCTCTCTGTGGCACACCTCCGTAAAGTTTATGGTTGTGTGAGCAATTATTCACATGGGGTTTTACTGTGATTAAATAACCTGGTCTGTCTCATAATATTTAGTGAAACCATAAGTAGAGTTTTAAAATGTAAATTTTATGCAGAAACTGTGGGAGAAATCATTCTGTACCAGAGAAAAAAATATTTGAATAGACACATCTTGAAAAAAAGTTGAGGTTTGATAAAGTTTTCAATAAACTAAAATAAAAATTTTGAAAGAAGCAGATGGCTGGTGTTTACATGAGTTTCCCACTGAATCTCTATATAGATAAAAGAAAAAAGAAAAACTGATATTTCCACAAGAAGAGAACTAAATATTATTTTTAGTATAATTACAGGGAGTGCAGAATTATTAGGCAAATGAGTATTTTGTCCACATCATCCTCTTCATGCATGTTGTCTTACTCCAACCTGTATAGGCTCGAAAGCCTACTACCAATTAAGCATATTACGTGATGTGCATCTCTGTAATGAGAAGGGGTGTGGTGTAATGACATCAACACCCTATATCAGGTGTGCATAATTATTAGGCAACTTCCTTTCCTTTGGCAAAATGGGTCAAAAGAAGGACTTGACAGGCTCAGAAAAGTCAAAAATAGTGAGATATCTTGCAGAGGGATGCAGCAGTCTTAAAATTGCAAAGCTTCTGAAGCGTGATCATCGAACAATCAAGCGTTTCATTCAAAATAGTCAACAGGGTCGCAAGAAGCGTGTGGAAAAACCAAGGCGCAAAATAACTGCCCATGAACTGAGAAAAGTCAAGCGTGCAGCTGCCAAGATGCCACTTGCCACCAGTTTGGCCATATTTCAGAGCTGCAACATCACTGGAGTGCCCAAAAGCACAAGGTGTGCAATACTCAGAGACATGGCCAAGGTAAGAAAGGCTGAAAGACGACCACCACTGAACAAGACACACAAGCTGAAACGTCAAGACTGGGCCAAGAAATATCTCAAGACTGATTTTTCTAAGGTTTTATGGACTGATGAAATGAGAGTGAGTCTTGATGGGCCAGATGGATGGGCCCGTGGCTGGATTGG
>VUQG01002277.1:2687-14934 GCA_015106755.1 Etia nguti
AGGAAAGGGGTGGGGGGGGGGGGGGGGGGGGGGGAGAATGGGATCACAAGGATGGAAAGAGCTCCAGACGGAGGTGAGAGAGAGGCTGCAGTCAGATGTGGACAAAATGATAAACTCGAACTTTTCTGCTTTTATAGTCATTTATTATCATCTTAACATTCAGGCAGACAGTGAGCTTGTTGTTTTGTTTGTTTTTAAAATCTGTTTATTTTAACATAACTAATACTACCCTTTATCCAAAGTTGAATTGTAATCTCTCCATAATGCTCTTCTATAATTATTAAATTATGTAGATGTGTGAGGTCTTGTGATGTTTGTTTTGTTTATTTAGCAGGTTCTGAAATACATTTTACCTTAACGATCTGAAATGAAATGATCTAAATCATTTGCAAATCAAATAAATCCTCTAAACTTCATCTGACTTTGTATTATTGTAGTTCTGGGTATTGATGTCACTCAGCTTCAACTCAAACACCTTGCTTCCTAAAACCCCTGTTTACTGTCTTTATCTGGGGTTATTCCACTTTGTTTTTCCGAACCTCTTCCTTTGAATATTATCTTCCAATTACATAATAAAACTGGGCAATAAGCCAACTGAGACATAATAACCACAGTGAATGACACAAATGGAGGATCTGACCAACAGTGAATGGGTTGATACACAGATAAAGAGGGACTGTGGTTCATGTTGCTCTCCTAGCAGTGGAAACTGTCTCAGTAATATTTTGGTTGTTTCAAAGTACACATGAGCAAAGCACTCCCTGTAGACGTATTGTGGAACAGTTCTCAGTTCTTGATTCTATGCAGAAACGGTTTTGCAGCTCTTCTGGGATGACAGTATCACAGATTGGTAGTATGGGTTCTTTTCAACAGGCGATGAAGACTCGGCAAACATCTGCTGAGCAACCGAAGAGAGTCGAGGAACTGCCACTGCTGATGATACGAAAGTGTGCGTTAGAAACCATTGTTAAGACATTATGCAAAACAGAGTAAGACCAGTAAGAGTAGAAATATATAGGCACCAATCCATTTATGATTCGACATTCTATTTATGACATCAATAAAAGTTCATCAAGATTGTGTGTTTGACATGGGGCTTCATTCGCTCTTCATTTGGTAATTTTAGGGTTTTTTCAGTGTCATGACATTGGTTCTTCTTACCGGGGTACACTGCCACAGTCACACATCCAGATTTTGGAGTGCAGAGAAACTTAAACCTTAAAGAACCTCAAAGTACGAGCCACATTAAGCCATACATTCATACAGTGTTTTAAGGACTTTATCTGTGTCACATACTGTGGGATGAAGCCAGAGTACCCAGAGAAAACCACACAGGCATTAGTACCAATCAGGAACATTAAGAGCAACTTTATTTTTATTTTTATTCCCTTCTTGACGGTTACAAGCTTTAATATAGTGATACAGTTCTAAATCAGGGTATCTAGGTTTTGGCCAATTTACTTCTTGTCCTTTACATCATTTCTTTAATTGTTCGGAGAGCATGTGAAAGAATATGACTCAAACTTACAGGTAAAAACAACATAATAATTTAATGTTGAATTCAGAGCTTAAAGTGATGGATGGAGAATGCTTGCCATGAGATATCACACACCTGCTGATATTTCGTGACATTGCTGTTACCTGTGATCACTGCTAAGAAGGACAAACCCTCAGCTGTGGGGAGTGAATGAGGAACGGCACTGTGGCAGAAGGCTACTGACAATCTGCAAGAAACTGACACTGTTAGATGGACACAAAACAACTTTGCATGGTATTATTTCACATTTAACCACTTGAATAATAAAGGCTTATCAACAGGAGATTTAACACTTACCAACACATCCATGAAGAAAAAGGTTAAATTTGAATTTAATATTTCATATAAAGTAAGATTAAGGCTGGATATTTGCAGGTTGTAGAGAGGCGGAATTACATACATCTAAATAGAAATGAAAATCACGGAAATTTGTCAAGTGTAAGTGACTTGAGCACTGATCTGTAGCAAAGAATGACACACAGTATTCAATTGTATTTGCAATATATATTTACATAAAGCTGTACAGTTAAAGCTTTGAAATACTTGGTATGTACACCTGCATATCAAGTGGTTAGAAAGCAAACAGGCATTGAAAACATTCAGCGGTATGGCATTTAACAGTCTGGGTGCTAAAACGGCAGATCATTAGCTGTTTGCACAGAACACCCAGTTTGATCACAGTATGAAAAGAAAGCATGAATCTTGGTGTTGTGTAGTACATTCAGCAGCATGATACTGGAAAAGCAGATTGAAATGTTGGTTATAAATTCAACAAAATGATTTGTTTATAAATGCAAGCAGTGCAGTTCTTCTTTCTGTGAGCAAAGTAAAACTCATACAAAGTGATGGAAACTACAAAAGATACAAAATTAGTCTTGCAGAGAATACATAATAAATGGACTTTATTCCCTTAAGTAAATTGAATCATTCTTAGTGGGTCTATGGATGCATTTAGGAACAGTAGAAACATGGTAGCCACTTAGTTCCATGAAAGCTAAAGTGAAACTCATCTTAAAACTTTCAATTTCCACAAACCCTGGTGTGAATTGTTCTGTTCCTTACACCTGTCTGTGACAGAAAATGACTCGCATTGCTAAGTATATTGATAGTAAGCCAAGGAGCTGACCTCAACAGCATCTTCCATAAAGGACAAGAGTAGCAAAAAGAGAACCCACTCGAGGACACTTAACCCCGAGGATCCAGTATGGCCTTCAATAACCATATCATTTCTCACCACACGATCATATAAATTGACAGCTGCTACATGATCCCACACCAAAATGGTTACCGTTTGTGATGATGGCACATAATCTGTTAAATTTATGTGGCTATGCTACATAAAATGCTATGATTATGAGCTATGCCACGGTGAACAGATAAACTGGCACTGAAGTTTGCTAAAAGTGCTTCAGGGTGTGGTAATAACTGAAGTCAAAGAAGCCTCAAAGTCTCGTGTTTTTCCTCCCTATTGGACCATTATATTTATACTTGGTGTTTATAGTTGCCAGTTGATCAGAACACCAAAACTACTTTGTTATGTATTCATAGGGGGGGAAAAGTTACAGTTGCATTGAATAAAATAAATAAGTGCATATATATATATATATATAATTTCTGCCCTTTTCATAAACTCGTGTGGTGTTGAAAGGCTGTAGGTATTTCATATGACCAGCATGTGAGCATTTAAGGTAAATGTTATCCCTTTGACTATTTATCTAGACTCAATTTTTTTAATGTTCAAGCTTTCCTTGAATCTTTTCTGTCTGGACATCTAAACTATGTGGTCCTCTGTTATCCACCCACTGTTTCAGGTATGTCTGGACAAGCCAAATGTCCAGATACAACTAATTATTCATCTCAGGCCACAAATCCAGCTACAACCATCGCTAACAGGAAAGAAAAGGAGCAATCGCAGCTTCAGATTTTTCCATTCAACCTAGAGGACCCAAAGAAATAAGATACTGGTCGTTGCATGGACAGCAAAATGGTGACAGCTTCTTGGTTATTCGGTTAATGTAGCCATCTTAAAAATTGAGCACTTTGAAGACACTTCATGGTAAGAGGGACTCCCACAAGGTTTCAGAGAGACCTCCATTTATACCACCCGTTATGACCCTAGTAAGGTCTGTAGGGATTTTCATCTCTCCTGCCTTAGGTGTCGCCCTTTCCCCAGCCGACTTTACTAAGCAATTAAGGCGGAGAGTTTAAGGCTGGAGAAAGGGCATTCTAGTGCCAGAGAGTGTTGTTGGTTTGCAGCCAGTGACCTGTGTGTGGTAGCTGCTTATTCCTATTGTGTGTTTTGGTAGCGCTTTTTGACTTACTTTTCTATTTAGTCACCAACTACAGAGCTTTGTTGTGTTTCCATTCTTTTAAAGGCGATGGTGACTTGTCTGTCTCTTTCAGTTTAATTAGTTAATACAAACATTAATAAGAACCTTTAATTTAACAATGTTGCCTTCACGTCTCCTTTTTTCCAACCCAAAACACATTTTGTTACTTTTCCATATCCCCTGGACCTTTTAGGGAAACATGACAACAACCAACCATTTCCACCAATTATTCATCGGATTTCTTTCTTATAGCTGAATCCAAATCTGTTCCACAAGTTCCAAAATTTAAAGTTCGATATTGTCAGCTTTCAAGAGGGGTAAAAATCCTTCCAGCAAATAATCTAAGTTGGATTTCCACAACAGGGCCAAACATCCAGGAAGACTAATTGAGCAAATCGGGGTCTTAATAATTCACAAGTATGAATGTCTTAAATTTCCTCTGTAAAAAAATGAACAGAAAATTGGACTACTTGGCAACTGTGAAGTTCCTGAACCTTCATAAAATACCAACTCCTGACAAGGACCTCTTTCAGGGGGAAAAGAAAGCTCAGAACTTTGTTCGTCTCCACTTGCTTCGAAATCAATATTGGAGTATTTTTGAGAAACAACTGTAAAAAAACAAAACAAACAAAAAACTAGCATGGATAGGACTGGACTGGTAATCTGGTATAATTGAAAGGCCGCTGTGAGGATGAGAAAGTGAGAGGTGAAATGAACAAGGTGAGAAAATAGATGAAAGGTAATCAGAAAGGGAGATAGTCAAGGACTCAAGTAAAGTGAATGGCTACTTTGACCATTAGCCACTGCTAATAGCTAAAGTGTAGCTTTTGCTACATGTGTGCAGTGCAGCTAAGAACTAACACAACAACAACAACAACTGTACCAACCTGATTAAGAAGGAAAACTGTTTCAAAACTCTGTGTGTGTGTGTATATATATGTATATGTGTGTGTGTGTAAGTCTTTGTTTTTTGAGCAATCATTTAGAGCGAAAATGCCAGGACCAATTTTGTGTCCATGCTGCCCATCACTGTAATTTTGTCTCTCTATCCATTATCAGAGGTGGGAAGTAGCAAAGTACAAATACTGTTCTTTACTCGAGTAGTTTTATTTCTGACTACTTTTTACTTTTACTACCAACATTTTTAAATAAATATCTGTACTTTCTACTTCTTACATTTTCTAAACAGACTCATTATTTTTGCGTTAACGGATTTGGGTCGAGTTATTTGGTCACTGCGAGCCTCCAAACATCAAACCGATTTGAAAAGAATCACATGAAAGGCAGTCCTGCATGTTTATTAATCACCAGAGGATGTTGCATGAAAAGAGACGACGTGTACCAAAGTGGGAAGGTGTTTTGTTGTTGTTTTTGCCACAACAACGGAACGACTGCAGATGTCTCTAAGTTGCAGTATTTCAACATCTAGCTAGCCCTACTGAAGAGGAGCGAGATTAAATAGTTTTCCTTGTTTTTCTTCTGATTCAAGCTGAGTATAATTGGATTTTTTTTTTTTAAAGTTTGTATTCCCGTGTATATTATTTTATCATTACGTTAATGTAGCACAAGGTTCAGTTAGCTTTGGACAAAAATAGAAACGTCCTCCAAAGAGCAACTTTTTACTTTCTTATTTTGAGTACTTTTTTACTTTTACTTGAGTAAAGAAGTTGAGTCAGTACTTCAACTTTTACTGGAGCATTTTTTTTAATAGTAGTATTTGTACTTCTACTTAAGAATGTGTGTACTTTTGCTGACTCTGATTATAATTTTATTGTCTGTATATTTTTCAGTCCAGAGATGAGTGCAAAGGTTAATGCATCAGTCAAAGATGAACCAGTCTGGCCAAAATATCAAAACATTTGTCCTTTGTGGTACTCAATGGGGCAGAAACCGCATGTGACACAGTGCATCTTTAAATGATTCAGATTTATTATTATATGCTGGGTGACTGGTTCAGACAACATGTGCGTCACTGTGTGTGTATATGTTTCTCCACATATGGGGATCACAGAGAGGAGAAGACAATGGTTTCCTTTAACCCAGACAACATACAGGTTACACCCACACAGCTCCTGATGTCCCTTCTAACTGAGTTCTCTTTTGATTCACCTATGTAACTAAAGGGTTATACTATATGACGTCGCAAATATGTCTCAGTGATAAACCTGCAGTGTTGCTGATAATACTGTTGGCTTTCCCTGTTTCCTGTAGCCTTCACTTAGTTCACTTCTGCACTGAAATAAAATTTTAGTATTCATCATTAGTACAAAACAGTGCAAGGAAGTATTGTTCTGCCGTGATCTTCTACACAGTTGTCTCCTGGAATGTGATTTGGCACACAGCTCTCCAAACACAGAGTAAGAAATCACATTTTTGTCAGCTTTTTCCCAGCTTACAGGAGCTAAGCATATTTCCTGCATTCAATAACTTCTGTAATAAACTAACTGAAAGCTCGTGGAGAAGGAAATGCAGTATGACTGTTCTAGATCAGGACAAACAATTAGATGAATTAAATGACAGAAAACATCCTGTTTTTCCAGTTTGTACAATGGAAATGTCTTCTTTTTTTTTTTACTGTGTAACAAAAACAAAGACATTTTCTATGAACTAATAAAAACGATTACAGGACAGTGTGGGCAATGAACTACCAGGAGAGAGAGAGAGAGAGTGTAACATTACAACAACAAACCTTATGTACAAACAAGAAGTCTCACGTTCACACAAACTGCAGGTTTGTGTCTGTGTCTCAAGTAAGAGTAGCAATACTTTATAATAATATTACTCAAGTAAAAGTAAAAATTACAGTGTACTAAAACTACTCCTAAAAGTAATTTTTTTCTAAAAAAGTTACTCAAGTATATGTAACTGAGTAAGTGTAATTAGTTACTACCCACCACTGAGGACTGGATAATCAGTTACTTTAGGTCCACCTTTTTATTTTAGTTTTTATTGCAATTTTCTCAATAAAGCATACTTGTTTTTGAACATTCAAATCAGTAGTGTCTGTCAATGAGTTTTTCAAAAACATCTAACAGTTTTCTGCAAAAGATTATCCTTTTGATAGTATTTCAGTGGTGCTTAAAGATTGTATACACTGAGAATAATTCTCAGTTTACCTCATTTAATGTTATTCTCACTCGATATGATTTTAAGTTCTCTTAATCTGCTACATGTAACCTGTGTGGTAAAATTACTGTTATTGCATGCCTTAGTGAGTGACCTCTGTGTGACCCTGTGCCTTAAGACCTGACCTCAGGAAGCTGTGTCTCTATTTTGTAAGCCTTGTATGCTGACCCCAGCACAGTAAACTGGCCTTACAGAGAGGCTGTTATACAGTCAATGGGCAGAAGAGACTAACAATACTGAGGGCAGGTGTTGTGTAGAAGGCTGCTGACCGCACTGGAAAGGCTGCCTGTAACTGTGAGTCAGTCTAACGAGCACATGAATACTCAGTGTGTATGCTAGTGCACGACACATTTGTATTTTTGTTGTACATTATGGTTAAGTAACAAAGACACAAGGAGTCAGACCTCCTCGCTCCAAAGAAGGGAGTCTGCTGGTGCGTTTGCTGAAGGCCTGACACCCCAGGGGTGCTTCTTTGTTTATTTGGCTCTGCGCTTTGTCAAAGTTCGATGAATGGCATTGCAACAAACAAATCTTTTATTTATTTATTTATTTTTTGACTGTTTTTACTGTTAATTAAATCTAAAAAGCAAGTGACAGTCCACACAAAGTTGATCATTTTGGCTCCAGATTTTTGATACGAACAGTATTCAGACCAAAAAAGTATTATGACTAAAAGTAATCCAAGCCAAAGACAAATACATAAAGAACAGCATTTTAGCCTGAGGTACAGGTGTAGGAATAACATGTAAAAAGGAAGCACATTAACTGTTTGTGTCCAGGTAAAGGCAATCTGCCAGAGCAGGCTAAACTGTAGGTACCGTACTGTACAGCTGGTACCTGCCGGGATATCAGGTTTAACAGATCTTTTAAGGCCCATCAAGCATCTCTCAAAATAACTGTCAATAGACTCACATCACAAGAAGCTTCACATCATCTGTCAATCAAGCACTAAGAAGTGGTTACATGAGAGGCCCGTTTCAAAAAAGATGTCAACCTTCTCACGTGACTAACAAGCATATTTCTTTTCACACTTCTATTAAGTTCACTCACTTACTCAGTTTAGTCGGTCTCTTCTCCCAGTTCAAACGACACCATGTTGCTACAGGTCATCCTGCTCCGGGATGACTCATGCCAGGCTGAATGACGTATGTCAGGTTCACTAACTTTGGTGAGGTGAGCCTTCACATATGCTGAAATCAGTCATTCTTTTACAGATGCTACACTGTTGGCATGCCATTACAACCAAGTCTGCCATGACAGGAGTGAGTCGGAGTAATGCATAATCACTTCCTCTCAGTGCTTGTTACAGCATATTACAGAAAAGTAATTTAGGAAAAATAAAAACATGAAAAAATTCAATGATGGTTCTGGAGGATATGGTAGCTTTCCAAGAAAAGCGATCTAGGGATCTACTAACTAGTGTGGGAATAGCTAATGTGCTCTTCCCTGTATATCCATGCCATACATGCAGTTTGTTCTGTGATGATGTCGATGGGTCATTCCATTTTCACTATGACAGTTTTTATTATTTTATTTTAAAAAGGAGCCAAAAATACAGTTCTAACTGAACAGCACATCAGCGCTTAAAAAAAAATATGCAGAGAAAAGGATTTTCTCAAATAGAATCCTTTAAGGAATGAACACAGATGAACTACTTAAGCTAGGTTATTCATTTTTTCAGGGTAAATATCTGGTAAAGACTATAAATTGGACTGTAGGTTCAAGTTAACTTGAATGATGGATCCTTGAAAATCTAAAATATTTGGATGTCCAGTCTCTGCTATCAGATTTACAGGCCTGTAGAAAGCACAGTGTTGAAGGTGGGGACTGCTGTATTCTTTACATTTCTCGTATACAAGGCACATTTTTCATATTGTTTAACCCTCACATACTGTTCAGGTCAAATTTGAACAGTTTCGACATTTGACAGCAGGAAAAACATCCTTCATTTCATTCTTTTGCCACAAAATGTGATGACTTTTACTAAAATTACCCAAAATGGACAAAAAGAAACGCACAGAAGTGTATCTTTCCCTTGGAACTGTTTCAGGCAAATCTGAAATTTAATGGGTTGGACAGCCTGATGCAGCCTTGAGTACTGAGCAGAAAAAGAAAAATCAGAAATGTGTGGAGTTTTCAGCTAAGAAAATTAACCCTTTTCTTCCTTTTAATTAAAACTTTTAATCTTTGTGGAAAAAAATTAACCAGAAAACTGTGTGTTGGCTACAAGAACACATGAGATGAGATGGTACGATTGGTATACTATGGTATCAGCTGATCATACACTGATCATACAGTTTAAGGTCCCTCATCCCAGCTTCCTGTTCTTCTTAAAAGATTTTCTCCATCCCAAACCTTCCAAACAGCCTTCAACTGCAATGACACCAACCTTTCAAAGGGAAGCGGAGGGACAGCCGCAGCACAAAAGCTTCCGTATGTGAACATGCATAGCTGAGTGTATGGCTATATATAAAAAAGAACACTGGGTGTTGCTAGAGATGAACAAAAAATACTGAGGGATGAGCTTTATCATGGCAACACCCTGGATAAAGAAGACCACAACAGCCTGATGGGAGGAGTGTCCCAAGAATGCACACTGGCCTGCAGCGAGGGAAGGAAATGAAAAAGAGCAGCTGTAGACAACTGTCCACACAACCTGTGGCCTCAACGAGAGTAACTAAGTGCCAAAGCTATGCATCATTATCTGGGCCATCATGATTTTTAACCGTGGTCTAGGACAGAGGACCCACAGCAAAAACACTGCTTCCTCTGAGTCCTCCTGTTTTCAAACACACCTTCAAAACAAAAATGTGTAGGTTTAGATCATATGAGACTGACTACCATCAATGTGAGTATTAAATTGAATACAGAGTACAGTGTTTCATGTGTCACGAGCCTCATCTAAACATGTAAGTGTCCAGTCAATCTGTAGTCAACCTGATTCATCTAAATGCTAAAAACTTTAGAAAGTCTTCATTAATGCCCTCCTGTACACCAGTCAGCAGTCTCAGAATAAAAGAAGGCGGGGACGTTTGTGCTCCATATGTCAAATCCCTGAGCAAAGTCACTGAACATTCAGAACCCACTGGCCAAGGCTTAGGCACAGGAACAGGAAACCACTCTGTCCTCCTTTCTGTGAGCCCCAATCTCTTAGATGATGAAAGAGAAGCGTAATGGGAGCTGCAGTTTCTTAGAAACGAGGAGCTCGGTGCAGTAGCCTTTGACAAGCTTGCAGTACAGCGTCATTCCCGGGGCCTGTAGGAGCTGTAGTATCTGGGATAGAGGGGTGTGTAGTGTGAGGAATGGCTGTAGGAGGTGGAGGTGCCAGAGGTGAGGTAGGAGCTAGAGGGGGTGAAAGCAGAAGAGGAACTGTAATAGGCAGATGAATAGCTGTGGGAAGAAGATGGGGAGTAAGGGAAGGAGTAAGGGGAGGATGAGGAGGGAGTGTAAAGGACGGAAGAGCGTGTCATGCTGGGCAGGGGACGAGTTCGAGGTGAGGGGCTCCACGTGGACCGTCTGAGCCCCAGAACAGGGGACCGATAGGGAGAGGAGGGAGCAGATCCTGGTTGGGTGGGCCTAGTGGTGGGGGAGGGGGGAGGGGTATGAGTGTGTGGAGTGCAGTGCCTGGATAGGCCTGAGGAGCGAGCAGGAGCAGGGGAGATGTTCGTATTGAAACTTTGGGAGTCGACAACAAACGTCCGCACCCCCAGCGTCCAATGGGAGTGAGAAACCCTCAGAGGGGTTGAGGGTGGGGTCTGTGCCGAGGGAGGCGAGGGGGCCTCCAGAGAGGGGGGGCTCTCTGGCATTGGAGGGCCACTCAGCGAGGCAACCGATGGTAATGAGGGACTGTGAGAGGATGCGTGTGAGGTGGGGGAGATGGTAGCTGAGGCCAGAGCTGCAGTGGCTGTGCTAAGGGGGTCAGAAGGATCATCGTGAAGAGCTGGTGTGGGGCTGATAGAAGGGCGCCTGCCAGGGGCCGAAGCTGGACCGGACCCTTGAGCATTGTTGGAGGCTGACGCCAAAGTCGAGGGACTTACTTTGGGGGTGCTGGTTTTCCCGCGGGTCAGCCTGCTCCCTCGGGTGCGATGGGACTGCTCCTGATCAAAGGCCAAGTCCTCCAAACGCTGGGTGAGGGCCAGTTTCTGCTGGATGGCCATCCGCAGGAGAGAGTTCAGAGTCTTCTTCTCATCCTCGGCTGCAGCCAGCTGCCTCTGCATCTCATCCAGCTGGGTCACATACTCATCACACCTGCACAAAGCAGACATTTGAGTAGTGTAGAAAATGAACTGAAACATAAAATGTGGAAATAAAGACAGTTGATGTTTGCACTCTAATTAGATAACTACACATTACCTGGTGGAATGTTTAAGTTAGTTTGAGTTTGGTGAAAAGGATACGCTATGCTAGTTAATAAGCTCCAGATAAAACCAGCTGAGTGCTGTGTGGCACATTTGTAAACACCAGAAACAACTAAAATGAGGAAAATGTAAATGCATAATTTCTGAAATATCAACCTATTCTTTAAGATTAGAAAGTCTGTTGACTGAGAGGAAACACAAAGCTTAGTTTTTGGACAGTTTGTGCTCAGAAATAGAGCTGGGCTGTGATGTACATTACATCCTGGTTGTCTGTGTAGGTGCTCGTTCATGCAGATCATGGTAATCCTAAGGAGCTTGGAAAGAGAAATGACTGGACTTCTTATTACATCCTGGATAAATTCTTTAGAAGCCTTCCCTGACACACTAACCCAACATATGGATTCCCAAAGAGTTTTTGGAAATGTTTGTGCTTCAGTATATTCTGTTTTGTTCTCTTACCTGGTAGCAAACATGGCTCGCAGAGAGGAGAAAGTGGCGGCGTCTTCCTTCAGGGCCTTTAGCTCATTCCTCAGCTTCGTCATGGTGTCAGTCACCATGGACTTCTCCGCCTCATACTTACTCTTCAGGTTGGCCAGAGCCACCTCTGCTGTCTAGTAAAACACACACACATATTAGTGACTGTATATTAAGCCCGTTTTCCATTAGTACCTACTCGGATCAACTGGTTTTCCATTACTGTGAAGTGTCTGTGAAGGTTCATCGTATGTCCACTGTGAACAACCATTTTTGAACAGAGGCGGTGGCTTACGACACCAACTGTCTGAAGCTTCTCGGAGGAGAGGTGAAATGTCTTCAAGCAACTTAAAGAAGTCCAGACGCTTTTCTTTCCAAGCTCCTTAGACTATGATGACCTGGATGACTGAGAACCTTCACAG